>CABHPQ010111867.1:12409-30890 GCA_902168405.1 Peromyscus aztecus
CACACACACACACACACACACACACACACACACACACACACACACACCCTAGGGAATCTAATTACTACTTTTAAGTCAGCTAGTGCTATATAGCAAGACCTATTCTCATAAATATTCACAAATAATATTGACTTTTACCTGTTTTTTCTTTTTTATTAACTTATAATTTTTCAAGGTTACTATATCATGCAAGAGCCTATAATTTAATGTAGAGTTTTTTTTTCAGCATTTGAAAAAGCAGAAACAATCACATAATGCAGTACATCTCCGGAACTTGTAATCTTATCTGCCATGACAGTCAGATGATAACTTAAAGAAGCAAATAAAGTTGTGGGGTTTTCTAACACATACTAAGTTATACA
Source organism: Peromyscus aztecus (assembly GCA_902168405.1). Classification (NCBI taxonomy): domain Eukaryota; kingdom Metazoa; phylum Chordata; class Mammalia; order Rodentia; family Cricetidae; genus Peromyscus; species Peromyscus aztecus. The sequence goes on from CABHPQ010111867.1 coordinate 12,772, forward strand.
TATGCATAAATATATGTGTATATATATATTTATGACATCAATAACATAATTAAAATAATAATAAAGAATATGCAAAAGAAAGGAAAGCAGGAAGAAAGAGAGAGGAAGAGAAAAGACAAAACAAAAAGAGTCTAGGATTCAGGCAGCATATAATTTTTGAACACTGACTAAATATGGACAGTTTCCTGATGACTCATATGGTTGGTTCACTTACTCAGAATAGATGAAATAAATAAACAACACCAACAATAGCAAAAACAAACAAAACAGAAAAACATCTTTAACAAGTTTTGAATCTAGAATATGCTCAATCATCTCTTGTTGGTGATGAAAAACAGAAATAAAAATAAGTTTGTATGGAGCCAACATTGTCCCTTTGGCAATGAATCAGGTATATGATTAGCTGTGGTGATATTGTGTCTCCCAATATGTTGTGCACCTTAATAAATTTATCTGGGGTCAGAGAACAGAACAGCCACTAAATAGACATAGAGGCCAGAAAATGGTGACACATACACCTTTAATCCTAGCATTCTGAATGCAGAGATCCATCCAGATCTCTGTGAGTTCAAAGCCACACTGGAAACAGCCAGGCATGGTGACGCACACCTTTAATCCCAGGAAGTGATGGCAGGAAGCAGAAAGGTATATAAGGCATGAGAACCAGGAACTAGAGCCTCTTTAAGCTTTTAGGCTTTTAGCAGCAGTTCAGCTGAGATCCATTCAGACGAGAACGCAGAGGCTTCCAGTTTGAGGAAATGAGATCAGCTGAGGAATTGGCAAGGTGAGGGTTAGCTGTGCTTTGTGTTCTGTCTCTCTGATCTTCCAGCATTCACCCAATACCTGGCTCTGGGTTTGTTTTCATTAATAAGACCTTTTGAGATTCGTGCTACAATTAGCAATTTCAGAGTCTTTTCAACACATTTCCCTTATGATAATTATTTTAGAATTTCAGCAAATATCTCTAAGTTCATATTTCTAATCTTTAACATGCTATTTTATTAGCATCATCTTGTAAAACATGTGATCTCATCCTTCCAAGAATTGGGAAGACCACATATAACTTTGTTTTTTTGCCAACCATAACAATAGTTTCTCTAAACATAAGACATTATAACCAGTCATGATTGTACATATGAGGAGGATATACTGAAGTGGTGGATGGAGGAGGATCATCAGTTCAAGCACAGCCTTGGCTACACTTTTCTAGGATAGGGAAATGCTACAGTGTGCAAAACATTTGCTATGTTATTGTGAGGACCTAAATTTGCATACCTCAAACCCATGTAATACCTGATACAACAACATGTACCAAAAATCAAAGTGCTCCTTTGATGAGGTGTGAGACAGAGATAGACAAGGGACAAAGTAAGATATCTCAGTTACACTAAAACACACACACACACACACACACACACACACACACCTTAAAATAGGAAATTATAAAGAATTCAGTTTTCCAATTTTAGAGAAATAGGCGGAACTATGCATACATAAGGATTTATTTTGCAATTACTCTATGGTATGGCCATTTTATAAAAAACTGGTCATTAAACTGATATTTTATAACCTATTGAAATAACTTAAAGAGAAATTTACTTAATAAAATTAATTAAATAAAATGTTCAATGTAGTTGTTACAGGTAAGAAATCTAGCAGAGTCATATGAAAATACATTGTTTTTGTATCTGAAAACATATATTCAACAGGAAAGTGGTAGTAACCAGGTCCAGTGACATTAGTAAAAAATTATTTTATCAGAATTTCCTCCTCACTTTTCAAGTGTAGAATTAGCTTCTTTTCCACAAAGTTAGTGTTAAACATTATTGCAGTAATTAAGCTGTCAGGTGCTTGGGAATTTTAATGACATTGTTATGCACATATTCAATAAAATACTTTTCACAGTTCCTTTTAAACTCTGCTTTGTGGTAAATCTCATCACAGAATATATTTCTCAGTCAGAACAGAGTTAAAATGGTTAAGATTTTAAAAATACAAAATTCTGTGGTCTCTGAACCTAGCTCATCGGTGGCTCAGATTGATCATTGTTCATGAGGACAAAAGAGTGCTTATTTTGTGAGAAACAAATGATTACATATTGAGGAATATATAAAACTTAGTTGAAAGTTATTTATCTTATAAAACTGTTATTTTAAAATATACTATTTTCAAAATTCCTTTAAAGCATTGGATATATTTAATTTACTATAGATCTAAATATCTCATTTCAATTAATGGCAAAAGAGAAACAAGTGTAACACAAAAGGAAACAAATGGAAGTCAGTTGTGGTGGTGGTTATATATAGGTATAAAAAGAGCATATCATGAAAAAATATAGTATAGATATAAATAAAAGTTGAGAAGTTTGGAAATACTATATCATTTTATTTCTCTGTCTTCATTCCTTGTGGATTCCACAGACCACTGCAGGATCCAGCCCTTCTCTCTCACCCAACCTTCTGTTGTCAACTGCCAATTCCCTCAGGTTCCCTCTACCTGGTATCTGGCTACCCATGCTGGCCGGGAAATTGGGTAGACCATCTTCATTTCCTTTCTGTCATCCATTTTCAACTCTGCAATTTTATCCTGCAGGGACCTGTCTTTGCTCTCTGCCTCCATTTTCAAGGAACTTCACAGATCCTTGAGCAGACCTGGATTTCATCCCTCCTATGAAACCTCTCAGTACACCCCCCTGACATTCTGGCTCATCTCTATCCTTCCCATCAGACCCCAATACCTAGAAATACATTCTAACATAGACCCCCCCCCCATTGATCACACTTGTCAAGGACTCAGAAGCACTTCCTACCAGGCAACCCACAGCCACCTAAGATCCCATACTTCTAAGACCTGGAGAGGGTAAGAGAAGTCAAGCAACAATACACATATTCAAATAAGAAAAGATCAAACATCAGCACTTAGAATTACAAACATCTAAAACCCTGATACCTAGACAGTAGCAAAACAAAAAAAAAAAAAAAACCCAAACAAACAAAGAAACCAAAAAGCACAATAACATCCAGTAAAATATTTCTCCACCAGAACCAGAAGCACTACTAAAACAGGTCACAAGAAATGCAATATAACTGAAGTGTAAGACAAGGACCTCAAAATAGCTATAATGATTATGTTCAATGACCTTAAGAGGAAATGGATAAATCCATTGATGAAGTCTATGAAAATACAAGCAAACATTGGGATGAAATGAAGATAACTTCAAGACATGGAAGTGGAAATAGTATCACTAAATAAAACCCAAACTGAGGTATACTAGAAATGAAAATTTTAGGAATTCAAACAAAAAGCCTCACTGAATGAATATGAGAGATGGAAGAAAGAATCTCTGGCTTTGAAGACAATATAGAAGAAATGGATATCTCAGTCAAAGAAAATATTAAATCTAAAGAATCCTGACACAAAACATCTAGGAAATTTGCTACACTATGAAAATATCAAGTCTAAGAATAATAGGAATAGAGGAAGGAGAAGAAACCCAGATCAAAGGTCCAGAAAATATTTTCAACAAAATCATAGATGAAAATTTTCTTAACCCAAAGAAGGGGATGCCTCTAAATTAGAAGAAGCATACAGAATACCAAATAGATTCGACCAGAAAAGAAACTCCCTACAGCAACCTAATGATCAAAACGCTGAATTTTCAGGACAAAGAAAGAATAATAAAAGTTTCAAAGGAAAGAGACTGAGTAACATATCAAGGTAAACCCACTAGACTATCACCTGACTTTTCAGTGGAGTTTCTAAAATCCAGAAAGGCCTGGGTGGCTGTTCTACAAACTTTAAAAGACCACAGATGCCAGCCCAGACTACTAAACCCAGCAAACCTTTTTTATCACAATAGGAAGAGAAAGAAAACCATTTCACAATAAACCCAAATCTTAGCAGTATCTTTCAACAAACCCAGCTCAACAGAAGGCACTAATGGAAAACTCCAGCCTGAAGAGATTAACCACACCCAAGAAAACCAAGGAAGAAATAATCCCAGAGCAGCAAATCAAAAGAGGAGAAAATCCACACCATAAAAATAAAACAACAGGAATAACCCAAAACTGTTCATTCATAACTCTAAACATCAATGATCTTAATTCTCCTAATAAAATACATAGACTAGAAGATTGGAACTGTAAACAGGATCTATTGTTCTGCAGCATACAGGAAACATGACTCACCATCAAGGAAAGACACCATCTCAGTGTAAAGGGATGGAAAAGGATATTTTAGGCAAGGAAACCAACAAGCAAGCTTGTGTAGCCATTTTTATATCTGACAAAATAGACTTCAAACCAAAATTAATCAGAAGAGATAGTGAAGAACAACAGATACTCATCAAAGGAAAACTCCACCAAGAAGATATTGCATTTCAAAATGTCTATGCACCATACACAAGGACACCTAAGTTCATAAAAGAAACATTATTACAGCTAAAACCACTTACTGACTCTCACTTAGTGATAGTGGGTAACTTCAGTACCCCACTCTTTCCAATAGTCAAGTCATCTAAACAAAAACTAAACAAAGAAACAATGAAGCTAAATGTCATAAACCAAATTGACCTAAGAGATATTTACAGAATATTTCACCTAAACACAAATGAATATACATTCTTCTCAGCACTCCAAGGATCTTTACCAAAAATTAGCCATATATTTGGACACAAAGCAAGTCTCAACAGATACCAGAAAATTGAAATAACACCCTGTATCCTATTTGACCACCACAGATGCAACAACAGAAAACTTACAAACTTGTGGAAACCAAACAACTCACTATATAATGAAAAATGGGTCAACACAAAAAATAGAAAGAAGTTAAAAATGTTTCAGAATTGAATGAAAATGAATAAGCAATATTTTCACATGTGTGGGATACAATAAAGGCAGTTCTAAGAGGAAAGTTTATAGAATTAAGTGCCTACATAAAATAATTGAAGATCAATAAAACTTTAGATGAATTGCTAAAAGACAGAGGTAGAGGATAAAAATTAATTAAATTAGAGATGCAAAGGGGAGCATAGCAACAGAAAATGAGGAAATCCAGATAATCCTAGGGATATACTTTAAAAATATATACTCCATCTATTGGGAAAACCATGAGAAAGTGGATACATTTCTTGATATGTACCACCTTCCAAGGTTGAATAAAGATAAGATAAGCAATTTTAATAGACTTATGACTTGAAATGAATTAGAAACAGTAATTAAATTCTCCCATTAGGGAAAAATAAAAGCCCAGAGCTATATGGTTTAAGCATAGAACTCTGCCAGAATTTCAAAGAATTAACACAAATGCATATCAATTTATTACACGAAGTAGAAATAGAAGTAACATTGTTCAATTCATTCTATGAGGCTAAAATTACCTTGATAACCTAAACTACATAAAGACCCAACAAAGAAAAAGGATTACAGATAAATTTCCCTTATGAACTTATATGCAAAAATTCTCAATGAAATACTCATAGAACGAAAACAAAAATATATCAGAAATAGTATCCACAATGGACAAACAGGCCAGCGATGCAGCATGGTTCCACATATGTTAATCAATAACATAATCCATCACATAAACAGACTAAATAGAAAAGCCACATGATCATCTTATTAGATATAGCAAAGTCCTATGACAAAAATCTAACAAAAATCCTGTAGAAACCATAGATACATTGAACATATCTGAACATAATGAATGCAATTTACAGGAAGTTCAGAAAACCATCCAGGTCAGTTTCCTGAGCCAAGGAGAAAGAGAAAAGTGTAATAATACTGAAATGGGATTGAGGGTCAACAGTAATACAAATAACACAAAAATAATATTACTTCATTGCTATTTCTTATAAACAACACCAGCATTCACACACACACACACACACACACACACACACACACACACACACACACAACATTATTCCTTAGAAAATTAACTGTAAGAAAGATGTTCACTAGAAAGTAAGGAGGTTATTAGGAAATGATACTTGAAACAACTCCTATGAATGAAATTGAACAAAAGTAGGATGAGAAAGAGAATAAAGATGGAATTGTTGAATTTACTCTGTAATAAGGTGTTCTGAGTGGAGTGAACCTTCATGACTATCCTGCATTAAGGTAGGAGATTAGCATTTATGTTCCTTAGCCCACTACCTATAGTGGGATACCTTGAAAAGCCTTGTGACAGGGGAAGGGGCTTGGTCCTGCCTCTACTAAATGAATCAGGCTCAGCTGACTCCCCATGGGAGGCCTTACCTTCTTGTAGGAGGGAAGGGGGAGTGGTTTGGTGGGGAGGAGGTTGGAGGAACTGGAAGAGGGAAGAAGGGGACCTGTGATTGGTATGTAAAATGAATAAAAAATATTCTTAATAAAATTTTTAAAAAACTAAACATTATATGAAATTCTGACCCCACTCTCAAAGTGAGTATGACCTTTGGTAAAGTACTCTTCTTTTCATGAAACTCTTTTTAGTATAAATACAGAGGACTGCCCACGGCAGCATACCTAGTATATTCAAAACAATTCCTTTATTTAAACAGTAATGTTTAAATTATATATGCTCAAAACTAACACACCAATTTTCTGGCAAGAGTAGGTTTATAAATGGATTAGAGTACTGGAGAAATGGCTCTTTTGGTAAAGTTCTTCCCAAGCAAACCTGAATATCTGAGCTTAGATCCCCAGAAAATTACATAAAAGCCATGCATGGTGCTATAGTGCATCCCTGTTAATACAGCACTGGGGTGTGTGTGGAGCCAGACTGGCCCAAGGCTTTTTTCAGAGGTCCTCTTGAAAGGACTCTATGTCTTTGTGCAGGAGCTGACTTGACAAGGCCAGTATAATGCTGGAGCCAGTGATGTAAAGGAGTCAAGATTGTAGTTCCTGAATACCCAAGTCTTCCCTCTGGCTTGTGATTATCAGTCCTAATGCAGCTGTGTCTGTGGTATCCCGTGTTTGCTTTGCCAGCATTGTCTGACTTAGCTCTGTGCTGACTTTGGCTGTCTTATCCCTTGCAAGTAGTGTATAAAATGTTTTATTTACTAACAAATTTGCATGACATAAGACATAGCTTGTGCAAGACTTCCCAACCACAGCTTTTATTTTCTCTATCTTCTATCTTCTCTTTCTTTCTCGTCTCCTGGCACCTCCGCCTCAGGACTCTGTTACCAAAGAACAATTTGCTGGTCCATCTCAGGAGAAAGAGGGAGAGTACATGCTAGCCATCTAATGAAACAAAACCATTGAATTCCAGCTTCCATAAAAGACCCTGTCCCCAAAAATGTAAGGTGGAAGGAATGAAAAAAGTGCTATATATTAATGTCTGGCATTCACACACTGCATGTATATTAGTGCACCATGACTGTGCAGTACTCACAGAAGATAGACAAAGGCGTTATATCCCTGGAGCTTGAGTTAGAGATGATTGTTTATGTGGGTGCTGGGACTGAATGAGTCCTCTGCATGAGCAGTCAGTACTCTTAACTGCAGGCCAAACGCTCATGCACATAAAATTAAAATAAACCATTTTTAAAAAGGAGAGAATGAAGGGCCTTATAACATCTATCAAATGGGAATGCAGGGTATTTTAATAACCCATAGGACTCAATGTCATGCATGCTTTTTTTTCAGTTTTTGAAGTTATTGAGGAAAAAAAAAACATCTGATCTTCATTTGTCAGCAAAAGCTTTCAAGAAAGACACATGGTGCTCCATAGCAGAGAAAACACAAATGGAAGTCTCAAATGCAATGTAAACAAAGCAGTTCTTAAAATTAAAGGGAAAAAAAGGTTTTAATGCACATGCAAAGAAATCCCCACTTTCACCCTTCTGCTTTAATCTTTAGACTTAAGATTCACTTTGTTAAATGACTTGGAAAATCATGAATAGAAGAAGCCTCCTCTCCCCTTTCTTCAGCTATTGAACTGAATGAAGAGATTTTATTTCCCTGGTGTGCTTTCATGCTATCATTTATAGCCAAATGCTGCAAGGAAGTTCCAGTAGAGAAGACATGAAAATATTTCATGCCATTATTTCATCTCTCTCAACTGAATTCTGCATAACTCCAACTATCAAAAATTTCCAAATATTCTCTTCATTAAAATGGTTACCTGTATTTTAATTGTCACTGGTTTAAAGAAATATTATGTATCTGTGATGCTGATCAAAACAGTAGACAGAAAGTGTCGACAGTTTTAGAGTGAGTCAGTTTTGACTCTCGTTCTTGGCTTGCAATGTCAATCAAAAATGCTCTTGCTTCTGTTGACAGATCTGTCCTTGCCAGAAGCCAGAGATGTTAGGAAAGAGTTCTGGTCCCTGCTTTGCATTCTTATCGTTCTTCCCCTAAAAGAGTACTCTTGCCTTAGAAATTTTATGTGACAACCTTACTGAAAATAAGATGCACTTGGAATACTCATGGATGGGCCAATTGAACTTAACAAATCAGTCTTTCTAGGCCCCCATCCAGGCAAGACTTATTAATCCCAAAATAAGGAGTCTGGATAGTAACCTATAGTCTTAGTCAGCTTTCTATTGCTGTGAAGAGGCACTATGGCTACAGCAATTCTTATAGAAGAAAAGCATTTGATTGGAGCTTACATCCAGTATCAAAGCTTTAGTCAAGTTGTCATCATGGCAGGAAACATGGGGACGTTCAAGCACACATGATGCTGGAGTTGCAGCTGAGAGCTCTACATTTGGATCTGCAGGCAGCAGGAATAGAGAAAGAGAGTAGGACTGGCTTGAGCTTTTGAAACCTCAAAGGCCACCCCTCAGTAACACACTTCCTCCAACAAAGCCACACCTTCCAATCCCTCTTATATTATGCCACTGCTTCATGACCAAACATTCAAACATATGAGCATATGGGAGTCATTCTTACTCAAACCACCACATCTGCCTCCTGAGATAAAGCTCACAAGATATTAGGAACCTTGTTGAGCGCAAGAACCCTGGCTTCTTTTCAATACATATGCAATTTTTTGACCTAGTCAATATACATTTTATATGTATATTGAAAGGCCACAGAGTAACCCATAAATGTCTAGAATTGTGTGCAAATTAACAAAAATGGATGTTAAGAAAAAATACTGAAAAATAAAGTACCTCTAAGGCATCTAACTTGTAGGTCGGGAGGTCTGTTATTTATTTATTTATTTATTTATTTATTTATTTATTTATTTATTTATTTATTCATTTATTTATTTTACTGTGATAGACATCATGATCAAAAGGAACTTGAGGAGGAAAGGGTTTACTTCTTTTACAGCTTACAGATGGTGAAGGGAAGTTTCCAAGTCCAAACCCACTTTATTTCATTTTGTTCTATGATTCATGTATATGGTGTCTTCAGCAACAGTCTTATTGTTAAGTTCTGTATGATAACTAAGAACATTGGGAATAGCCTGTAATAATTGGGGATTTGGACGACTGTAGCTGGAGAGTTTCTCTCCAGCTCCCACCAAACCCCAGCAGTCCCGCAGCCCACTTATAAAATAAATACACAGACTCTTATATTATTTAAACTGTTTGGCCTAATGGCTCAGGCTTCTAGCTATCTAGTTCTTACATCTTAAATTAACCCATTTCTCTAAATCTATACCTTGCCACATGACTGGCTTACCAGTATCTTACATGTTAGTACTCATGGCAGCGGCTGGCAGCATCTCCTGACTCAGCCTTCCTGCTCCCAGTATTCTCTTCTCTGCTTGTCCCACCTGTACTTCCTGCCTGGATACTAGCCAATCAGCATTTTATTTATACAGAGCAATATCCACAGCAGATGACCTCATTGGACAATATCCCCAAAAGAGTTAACCCTGTTCCTGATTTTGGACTTTTTATTTTTAATCTTGAAGATTATCTTATTAGCCCAGCATAACCTGGAATTCTCACTCTTCCGTTAACTGCTACTGAGTGTTTAAATTAAAGACCTTGACTATGCCAAGCTTTGATTGTATTTGGTGTGTGTTTCAATCAGGATTTCTATTGCTGCAGTAGAATACTATGACCAAAATCAAATTAGTAAGGAAATGGTTAATTTCATCTTATAGTTTTGTAGTGTATTATCCAGGAAAGTTAAAGCATGGACTAAAGGCAGGAACTGATGCAGAGGTCATGGAAGAGTGGTGTTTGTTGGCTTGTTCCTCTGGCTTACTCAGCCTGCTTTCTTATAACATCCAGGACTAACTGCTCAGGAGTGGCACTGTTTCCTCTGAGCTGGCCCCACTCATATTAATCATTAATCAAGAAAATGTACTGCAGAATTGCTTTCAGGCAAAAATTATCGTATTTTTCTCAGTTGTGTGTCCCTCTCTTCTTAAATGACTCTGGCTTGTGTCAAGTTGCATAAGTCTAGGCAGAACAGAGTATTAAACAGAAATAAAAGACTTAGAACCATGGACACATTTTTCTTCTTTATAGAGTTTTCTGCCTCATTATATATTAGTGTAACTCGAGAGATCTTTCACAAAGATTTCAATTGTATACACATATTTTTTCATTCATTTTTAAAATTTCTTCTCCCCCTTTGTGTCTCTTTCTGTGTGATAAACTCCACTTAATTTGGGTTGTCACATGGCTATCTTTCAGTGTCTGTACCACTGAAGAAAATGACACCCACCAATCCCATCAGCCATTAATTGGCAATAGTTCCTCAGGGATGAGCTCATAACGAAATGTTGAAGGGCTTAATCTGGTACAAGTCTTGTTCAGGTCACCATACCTGCTATGAGTATGTGCAGCAGCCATGTCAAGCTCAAAAGACACCTTTTTGGGGAGTAATATGTTGTGGCCTAGCTCTTACATTCTTTCCACCTCCTCCTCCACAACGGGTGATTGCTTTGTGGGCTGAACATTCTACCATCACTTGGTTTTGGCACTAAAATCAGTAAAGAATCTTTGTATTAACTTTACCCAACAGCTATAAAGAGCTTATCTGATGAGGCTGTGGGTAGCATTAACCTATGAGAATAAACATGAGTTTTTAAAATAGTGTTTAACAAAATGCCAATTTAGCTCCCAGTGGTGGTGGTACAATCCTTTAATCCCAGCACTCAGGAGGGAGAACCAGGCGGATCTCTGTGAGTTCGAGGCCAGCCTGGTCTATAGAGTGAGATCCAGGACAGTCACCAAAACTACACAGAGAAACCCTGTCTCGAAAAAAAAAAAAAGTAAATTTAGCACAATAGTAGAGTCCTCTTTGGGTCCTACGTCCTTACTAGCCAGTGGCTCTTGATCTGGTCACAGTACCAAACATGTGCTCCCTCTTGTGCAATGGGACTCAGATCCAGTTAGAAGGTATTTTATTATTTCCCTCATAATCATGCCACTGTTGTACCAGTGAGCATGTGGTCTAAAATTCAGCATTGAAACTTGAAGGATTCACAATTACATAAGGATAGATACATTAATTTAAAATTTGCATATTATATGAAAGATATGATAAAATTGAAACCCCTTGATTGAAGATGTGAAAATTTCAAATATAAATCAGTATAAAATATAGTTTATTGTGTAGATATGTAAAAGTATATGTTTATAATTATATGAAAATGTAATTTATTTAAAGTCTCCATGTACTACCATGGAATGAACTTTTGATTGTTGTTAAAGTTGGTTAGCATCTTGGACTTTCCTATTAATGTGGAATAAGGATAAAATAATAAATATTTTCATACTAATCTTTAGCACTAAGATATAGTTTATTTTCTAAATTATTAAGGAGTTCTTGTAAAATAGCTTTAGAAAAATAATTTTACCCGAATACTGACTTTGTTTTTATTGATAAAGTGCAATATAAATATAAAGACTGATATGAATGTCACTTACCGACTCAACTAACAGTAATTCTCTACCATGTTTAAAATTAATGATCATTTTCTCTCCCTTGCTGCTTCAGATCTCAGTGTTTTTAAAAGCATGGCATTTGTGCTGTATCAAATTGTTGAAATAAGACTATTAACCCGTGTCTCCTGCTACATACTACTCTAGACTAGAAGTTTTAATTATATTTAAACTAAATGTCACTTTATTTAAAGGTCTTTTAAAGTAACAAAAAGGGCAAAATGGAAATAGATACAAAACTCATGTTGCAAATGACTAGTATCTGGGACAAAATAAAAGAACTGTTAAAATTCATAAGCAAAAAGCTGATGCAGGTAAGCAAACAGAAAAATAGGGGGAAAAGTCTATCTTTCTGAAAATGGAAAGGAAAAACTATTAAAAACAAGAGTCAATTTTTAAGAACTCAAAAATTGACAGTTCACAATAAGTGGAGGATTAAATAAATACCAGCTTTTTACATATAAAGACAGACTATAAGAAGAAAATGCTGCTTTACTAGTTATTACTGAAATTGCCTCATTGAAGTTGGAAGGGAATAAGCAGCAATTATAACTAAGTTTTAAAAAAATGAATGGGGACTCAAAATGGCCTGCTAATAAAAGCTGTATTCTTTTTAATAATTTTGTTTCATTAGGAGTGTTAGTAAACAAGTCTGATACAGCTGTACATGTATGATGAAATTTTAAAATAAGCAAATGAGTAGTAGATTGAAGTCTGGTCTCTTACTATTGTAGTGTGAGCTTAAATCAAATGAAAAACTGCATAGAATAATTAATATACCCATCAAGAGGATATTATAGTTCAAAATGCCTACACACTGAAAACAGATACAACAAATTTCATGTAACAAATAATGCTAAACATAAAGACACAGATTAACTGCAACATAACATACATAATCATCTTCCAAAAGAATAAACACTGGAGTTAAACAACATAATAGACCAATGAGTGGTAACAGATATCCCACCCAAACCCCACAGAATGAATATATATTCTTTTCAGCATCCTGTTTTTCTCTAAATGGAACTTATAAGAACACACAGAAAGCAAGTTTCAAAGGAAACACAAAGTATACAATTTCTTAAATTGTATATGACCACAATGGATAAAAGGTGGGAATCAAAAGAAAAAATTGATACTCATTGAAATTAAACAACAAAACTAGTACTGAATAATAAAATAATCATTGAAGAAAAAAATTATTCCTAGAATAGAAAAGAGGGAAACTCAAATGAGAAAATGCCTCCATAATGTCCAACTGTAGGGAGTTTTCTTAATTAGTAATCAACAAGGGAGTGCCCAGCCCATTTATGATGGTATTGTCTGTCAGCTGGTGGTCCTAGGTTTTATAAGAAAGCAGGCTGAGCTAGCCATCAAGCCATTAAACAGATCCTCTCCATGGCCTCTGCGTCAGCTCTATTCTTGCCTGGATTGCTTGACAAAATGTTGTATTGACTGGACATGCAAGACCCATAGGAAAGTGACTACTGAACTTGCAAGACAAGATGGTCCTTCAGGTTCCTGCTTTGCAGAGGAGACTGCCAGACATTCTACAGGACACAGGAAAAAGTAAGTGAGAGACTAGACCTATGGGCTGAAGATGGATGCCCAACGTTGCAGAGGACCTTGTATTTTGGAATTTTAAACAGTGTTGAGACTGAAAAACTATTTACTGGAACTTTTTAAGTTAGACTGAATGCATTTTGCATTGTCATATAGCCCTATTGGTGCTATGGAGTGGAATCTGGTGGTTTGAATTAGAATGACCCCCATAGGCTCTTCTTGGTCACAAGGGAGTGCAACTTTTTGAGAAGCATTAGGAGGTGAGACCTCTTTGGAGTAGGTGTGGCCTTGTTGCAAGAAGTGTGTCACTTTGAGAGTAATTTGATATTTCAAAAGAACAACCCACTCTCAGTGTCTATCTCTCTGTCTGATGCCTTTGGATCAGGATGTAAAGTTCTCAGTATTTCTCCAGCACCATGCCTACTTGCTAACCACTGTACTCACTGCCAGAAAAATAATGGAATGATCCTCTGAAGCTGTAAGTAAGCCTCGATTAATTGTTTTCTTCTATAAGTTGTCTTGGACATGATGTCTATTACACAACAATAGAAAAATAACTAAAACAAATAGTATTCTACAAAAGACACAAGAGGTATTGTCCAAAGTTGATTATAATGAATCAGTCTATCCACAGTGACTTTAAAAATTACTAATTGATAACCAATTTTCTAACAATATTATGTCATCTGTCCACAGATGGATGAGAATGAACATTTCTATAGACACAGTAATATAATTAAGAGAAAATTTTTCCTTCATCTGTTATTCTTGTGGTGTTATTCCTTTTCCACTCGTCTATCTTTTTATAAGTAACAATTTCCTCTGTCATTGATTATGCTAGTCAAAACCCTATAAGGCTTTTGTGTATTCAGAAATCCAAATCTCACAACAACTAATAGAAGAGAGAATTTATTTCTGAGACAAATATGAGTGACCATAGTCCAAGAACACAGATTCTTGTTACTTCAAATTCCATGTATTAATGTAGTAATTGTCTCATGAAATTTTACAGTATCAGAGCAAAGAAAACCTTAAACCATAATGCTTTTCAAATACATTATTGGAAACATTAAATATGTTAGTTACAACAGATTGTGGAACTATCTGCTAAATGTCTCAGATATCATCTGATGGTATTCATAATCATTTTGTTGGTGAAAGCTAGTGGTCTATTAATACTTCAAAAAGTCTCACTTATTGATCTCTCCTCTAGTTTAAAAAAGATAAATGATAGCAGGTGCTTTATTCAGTAGGGGGATGTGCATGTCTGGTGCTCCCGGAAGCCAGAAGAAGCATTGGATCTCTTAGAACTGGAATTACAAGTGCTTGTAAACCTGATGTGGCTTCTGGGAACTGGGTCCAGGTATTCTAGAAGAGCAACAGTGCCTTTAATTAGTGATCAATCATGTCACTCGTATTTCTATTGACCCCCATTCAAGTTTTCATCTAATAATACTTTCTCTTCCTTGCTAAAAAGTTTGGTTTTATATTCTATTCCAGCTTAAAATGAAAGAAAGACACAAAGTTCTAGCTCATCTTCACTTCCTAAAAACAAAGAAACCATCTTATGCTGGGTAATAATTCAATTTAGGAAAGGAATTTCTACAGATATTGCAGCCACTTTTCTTTACTAAGAAGAATATTTTGGGGTTTGGAGAGGTGTCTAAATGTTTAGGAGCACTGTTTAGTCATTCAGAGGACCCTGGTTTGACTCCCAGCACCCTCATGGCAGTTTACAACCATCTGTAAATCCATTTTAGGGGAGATTCAATGCCTTCTTTTTCCTTCTATGTATACTAGGCATGAATGTTATATATATGCTCTAACATTCACTCTATAAATATTCATAAAACTTATTTAAAATCACTAGGTAGAACACTATAGATCATTCTTGGCTTTAAAGCAGCCCATTTGAATCTCTTTTTAGACTGTTTACTGTGCTTTGACTGTTTTTGTTTTTCTAAAAAAAATGCTATCTACTTCTCTTAATTTCTTTCTTCGAGAAGACATGAACTGAGTGACAATTATTATGGAAGGATAGAGATTTTAGTGGCAGTCAGAGGTTATATCTTCTACCAGTTACACTTATATGCTATGACTTATTAATAATACATATATAAATAATGTTAGAAACAAAAAGAATAAATAATCTTTGTGTCTCACAAAAGAGCACAAGAACAAACAAAAACAACTCAGCAAGACAATTGTTTCTGCAAAAAGGTGTGCCAGATCCCAAACTGTACTATCAAGCAAACTTTACCAAGATGGTTTCCTCTTTTATTCCTCATGTAAATTGTTGCTGGCTCTGCAGTAGGGTCCAGCTGTCTCTGATCCTGGGGGCAGGGGGTGGTCAGATGCAGAATCAATGGCACAAATTCTGGGAGGTATGCAAGCAATCTTGTTTATTAAAAAAAGGGGCTGAGGGATTTTTGTGTGTATTTTTTGGTGGGCTTTGTTCCAGCTGCTGTGGTGTTTTCTGGTTGGCTCTGGGCTGCATGTGGTCATCTTTTGAGTCTGGAGCTTATGGGTCAGGTTTCCCCTGGTGTCCTACTTGGTGGTCTCAGTTATGCCTGAGGAACAATGGGGAGCAGAAGGTGGAGAGGTATCCTGCAAATCTCCCCAGGGTTGAACAATACATTGTAGTTCATCATCCTTAAGGATGGATTTCCTGGGTATTTTCTTGAAGGGGAATGCGTCTGACTAAGCTGTGTTCTCTTCCCCATCTGAGATATGGTCCTTGTATGATAGGGAGGTGAGGGAAAGTGAGGAGGATTTTTGTTGCTTACAATGGTCATTAAAGGACTGGATGACTTCCTCTGTTTAGCCTGATTTTGTACAAGCTATGATTACCAAAAGTATTGGGACAAAGGCTGCATGGGGTGTTTTCCTTTCCTGCACTTCTCATTTTCAAGTTAAAGAGAGGACTTGCAGTCACACTGATGCACACCAGATGTTTCTAGGTGATATCCAGGGTGCAATAACAGAAGCCTCATTCCAAAACTTTTCCAGATGGGAAGTTTTAACTCTTATTTCCCTGGTCTGAAGTGAGGCTTTAAGAGCTCTGAGCTGGGGGTCTTTGGCAGCAAAAGGAAGGTCTTCCATAGCTAGAGAGACAGAAATCAAAGACAAACAAGCTAAAAGAGTCAGTAATCTGTGAGCAAATGTTCCCAACCCACTTTGGAGGTGCCAGGGGATTTATAGCCTCTGTAAAAACAAAAGCCTGGCTGTGAGTTTCAGAGTTGGGCAGGTCAATAGTTAACAGCATGTGCAAAATAATAATAATAATAATAATAATAATAATAATAATAATAATAATAAAAAAATAGGGAAAGGAATGAAAAGATAGGGAAAAAAGATCCCAATATTCACCACTTGGGGTAGGAAAGCAGAAAACTGAGAAGAGGGATTTTCTTCACTGAGTCATAATAGGAATCAGGACAGCAAGCTGGCCAGCAAAAAATGAAAGAAAAACAACCCACATTGGGGGCCAAAGTGCTGCTGGCTCTGCAGCTAGGGTCCTGCT
This sequence comes from Peromyscus aztecus, assembly GCA_902168405.1. Taxonomy (NCBI): domain Eukaryota; kingdom Metazoa; phylum Chordata; class Mammalia; order Rodentia; family Cricetidae; genus Peromyscus; species Peromyscus aztecus. The sequence continues at coordinate 29,703 of CABHPQ010111867.1, forward strand.
GTCTCTGATCCTGGGGGCAGGAGGTGGGCAGATGAAGAACCAATGACACAGGCTCTGGGAAATATGCAAGCAATCTCATTTATTAAACAAAGGGCTGAGGTATTTATGTGGGTGCTTTTTGCCGGGCTCTGCTTCCATTAGCTGTGGCGTTCCTTAACTGGTTGGCTCTGGGCTGCATGTGAGCATCTTTTGAGTCTGGAGCTTATGGATCAGGTTTGCCCTGGCCAGAGTGCTCTCTGCACATGTCATAGCTTTTTGTTTGCTTAAGGTGTGGCCCAGTGCTTTTGGCCTTACCCGCCTCAATGTAAATGGTTATTGAGTCTCATCCCATTGGGTGGAGATAGTGTTAACAATCTAATGTTATTTCCTAGTTGGAGCAAAGTTCAGAAAATATGAGTCCTTGCTAGCTTACTCTCTTTGATATGAAACAAGCAAACCAAACAACAACAACCAAAGAAAAACTTAAGTACATTTGATAGAAAAGGATTTTGTTTCTCACAAATATCCTATATGCTTGCAAAAGCAGTTATTTGTTATGCAAGAAGCTTGAATTTTTATATTAAAATCAACCTATATTTAAAATGAATAAGATAATCAATTTTTCTTCCAATTTTGTAGTTCCAAGGGAGACAATTATTTACTCAAGAAAGACAAATGATTTAGCTTGTTCAGTTTTGTGGATAATATCTAATTTTATCAATTTCAATTTCATAAAATCCTTAATTTACAAAAGAATTTACTCTAGGAACAGATGACTAAAGACATCAACGTTCTGGCTATATTTTTAAAATACAAATGAAACTACTTCTTTTGGACTTCCAGGATTGCTTTATTACTGTAACAAAATCATAAAATGGGCAGAACATCTTCCTGGGGAAGGGTTTGTTTGGAACAGCCTATGCATGCAAAAAGATTTGTATTTTCCCCTAGTTCTCACCCTAGTTTGGCTGAATTATATTAGGAGATGCTGAATGAAGCAGACTGCACTTTATCTACAAGGGTTACGCTGAACTCACAAGGTTGTCATGACTGTCTCACTGATGAAGCAAGATCAGTAAAACCATTTTTAAAATGTATAATGAGGAAATCTTATCTGGCATCAAACACCTATTGATTCAGAGACAGAATTTCTCATTTGCTGCAAGTAACATGAGCCATACATCACAGCTGCTTTCTGTGATAAGTAAT
>CABHPQ010111874.1:491-44825 GCA_902168405.1 Peromyscus aztecus
AGCATAATGTGCAGCTTGTAGATACCTCATTCCTGCCATACGGTTGGTCAAATGCACACGCCAGGAACCCATCATAGTAGCTCAAACCCGCAGGCTGCCACTAACTTGAGAGAGACAACTAGGAAGTTGTTTTTAGCTCCATTTTAGAATCTATTTCTCAGGTTTTAGGTGGAAACTCTTGCCAACCCATTGGGCACCATTTGTAGCTGAAGATTTCTCCAATCCTGCCTGGCCCACAGTCAGGACAAATCTCTCTCACCTGACAGTTCAGCAGCCACTCAGACCCAAACAAGTAAACACACTCACGGCGTCGGCTGGCGGCATCTCCTGACTCAGCCTTCATGTTCCAGATTTCAGAGAGTAGGAAAGCTAAAGAAGTCTCAGGCTATTGAAGTTTTGGACTCCATCTCCCATTTTCCTGTTATCACTAGAAACGTAAACTCCAGCTTTGCAATTCTTTGGGATTTAAATTATCAAAAAGTGAAAGTACTTGAATTTTGTTCTAAGTACCATTTCTAGCCCTGGTTGAGGACCTGGGATCCCAAGTCACTCAAAAAACAAGATGGAAGGAATGAAGATTCCTCTGGTGAGTTAATGGATGTTTCCTTCCCAGAAGCTTCTTCTCAGAAGAGATGCTTATAGTTTGTTACCTCATGCATTATGGTGAACCACTACAATGCAGCCTGACTGCCTTTCTAAGGACATGAAGTCCTAACATTTCCTCTAGCCTATCTTCTGTTCATTCAAGATGTTAGCCTGTTGTGGATATCGCTCTTTATAAATAAAATGCTGATTTGCCAGTAGCCAGGCAGGAAGTATAGGTGAGACAAGCAGAGAAGAGAATCCTGGGAACAGGAATGATCTATATGGGTTCATAGTTTGGGATATATGGTACATGACACTTGCTTATTAGATGACAGAGATCTATGGATGTATGTCTGTCATATAGATCCCAAGAGTTTCACTACCACCCAAAACAGTGATACTATGTGGAGAAAAATTATCCCTTTTGGGGAACATTTTATTCTCATTGCAAAATAGAATGCTCTTTTTTATGACAAACATATTTTAATACAAAGTGATGACCATTAGCTGTGGACCAGTATGTATGCTCAACATTCATATATTAAAAATCTTACCTTCAAGCTGAACAACTACAACATATATGAAGGGGGCATAAAGCAGAGCCATGCTGGCCTCATTATTGCCATTTTTGTTTCTGTGAGACCCTACAAGCCCTGATTTATTGATTCTGTGGGCAGTGATTCTCTGGTGTCCTGGAACCCTTTAGCTCCTACAATCCTCCCTCCCTCTCTTCTGTGGGGTTCCCCAGCTCCCTCTAATATTGGGCTGTGGGGATCTGCATATGTTCCCATCAGCTACTGAAGCAAGCTTCTTTGATGACAATTGGACTAGGCACCAATCTATGAACTCCTAACCATGGGAGTAGGGTGTCTGTGATGCTTTTGCTTGGCTCACGGGACACTTTTACTCCTATTAGGTTGCTTCACCCGGTCTTGATAAGAGGGTTTATGCCTAGTCTTATTGCATCTTGTCATGCTGTGTTTGGTTGATACCTCTGAGAGGCCTGCTCTTTTCTTCTGAAGGGAAACAGAGGAGCAGTGGATCTGGGGAAGAGGGGTGGTTGGAGGGATGGGAGGAAGGGAGAGAGGGGAGGCTCTTGCCAAGATGATTTGTGTGAGAAAAGAATAAAGAAAAAGAAAAAAAATTACTACCTTAATATGAGGCTTAATTTGACTTAGAGCTTTCAAAAGGAAACTAAGTTAAAATAGAACAATTGAAATAATCTCCAATATGACCTTGTTTTGCTTATTATTGTTGGTGGGTGTGGAACACATTTCCTTGCAATTACTAGGAAGTGGTGTGCCAGATCACCAACCCCAACTCATAATTGCTCTTTTTATAAAAGAAAGAATATAAAACACAGAGACACCAGAGTATAACAATAGAAGAAAGGCCAGGTAGTCTGTGTAAGAAAATGTCCCAGAAGAGTACAGACTTCATGATACCTTAATCTTAGATTTCTAACTTCCAGAACTGTGGGAAAAATAATTGTTGCTTATCTCCGTTAGTCTGTGTTATTTTGTTATGACTGTCCAGGCAAAGGAATGCATTACATTAAGCAAAACAAGTCAACCTCAGAAAGAAAATACTACATTTTTTCTCATGTATAAAATATAGATTTAAATTTGTGTAACAGTCTGTGGCTATGGCCTACCATCCTGAGACACACACATATATATGTGTGTGTGTGTGTGTGTGTGTGTGTGTGTGTGTGTGTGTGTGTGATGTGTGTGTAGATATTGTCTTGATAAAATAGTCTGACTAAAAGACCCTTTTGGAGGAAAGGGTTTTTTTCATAATCAGGTAACAATTTATTATGGATAGAAATCAGAGCCGTTACTCAAGGCAGGAATATAAAGCAAAAAATGCAAAAACTTCTCTTTGCTGACTCATTTTCTGTATTTGGTATTAAAGTATATGAAAGTATATGAAAAGGAAAAAAATTAAGGTTGGAGAAATGGTCATGGAATTCATGTGACAAGACAACAAGTGGAGGGACTGTTTGAGGGAATAAAGAAGACTAGCCAGAGAGAAGCAGGGGTACATGGATAGAGAAGAGTGGAATGAATGAATAATAATGAAGCGTACTGACTGTATATGCAAACACCACAATGAAACTTAATGCTTGGTATCCAAACGCAAAAGATTAATAAAACCAGACTCAAGTAAAATGCATGGTGATATGAAGACAGAGTATGAATATAGTTTGAATAGAGTCACTTGGTTTTGCTGCATTGATAAGGGATCATTGACAGCACACTTAAAGCATATAATAAATTTCATGAGAATAGTCTATGAAACATTCCAATAACAGGAAAGAGACATCTGAGTAATGCATCTGAGGCATTATTCAGGTAAGGCATCTGAGTAATGAAAGTGTGATTAGTACTTTTACAGAAAATTGAGGATGTTTGTGTAGCTGCAAGGAGTAAAAGAGTAGTAGCAGATGAATCCAGAGTGTTTAGACTGCATTCATTGATTTTTAAATAGAAAGAGGTAAATTTTGCCCTGCTGGACCATGATAGGACATATATTTTATACAGTTTTTTTAGTTCTCTCCCAAGGATAAACATATATGGAACAAATAGAGACACAACAACAGAAAGTTCTAGCATTCTAATGATTGATAAGCACATACACTAGGGCCAGCATGATGCTGCAACAGGTAGACATCTGTGTTTAAGCCTGAAGCCCTAAATCTGATCCCCAGAACCCACATGGTTGAAGAACAGAATTTGATCCTGCAACCTGTTCTCTTGCTTCCCATGTTCCTTCCATCCCCCAAATAAATAAAGGAGTGTAATAAAATAATTGTCAAAAGAATGTACCAGTAAAGTTTTGTTATTCAATTAACTATCCCTTGGTAATTTTTTTGCAAATTTATACACCATAATGTTTAGTTTTCTTTTTAAAAACCTCACTCCTAATTATGTATATACAAGTATCTGGGTGGGTGACTATACACATGACTGTTGTACTTGCAGAAGTCAGAGGAAGATATCAGATCCCCTAGATTTAGAGTTACAGGTTGTTGTGATTTTCCCAATGTGAGTGTTGGAAACTGAATTCAGATCTTCAGAAAGAGCAGTATAAGCTCTTAACCACTAAGCTACATTCAGTTTTCTTATACTGACTTAATATAAGACCAATTAATTGTATTATATAATTAGGTCTTTTGTCAGTGTTATGAAGCCTTCCAAATACTATGTGGATATAAAGTTATTTTTCCTTTAGCATTTAAATTGTAATTTTGTAGACACTTTTGCTTATGTCATATAAAACTGAACTATGTGATAGTAAGTGCAGAAATTAATTTACTTTCTTTTCCACATAGAAGACTAATTGTTGGCAACATTTGTCAAATGGTTTAGGTAGTATTCAACCACAAAATGAAACATATCATAAGTAAAACTTAAAATTTATATTTATCCATCTATCTATCTATCTATCTATCTATCTATCTATATCTATCTATCTATGTATGTATTTATTTGTTTGTTTTAAAAGAAGGTCTCAATATTTAATTCTGACTAGGCTAGAATTTATTATGAAAACCAGGGTGGCTTCAAACTAACAACCACCTGCTTCTGCCTCCCAAATGTCGGGATTGCTGGTATGCACCATCATCTAAAAATATGGATATTCTTGATCTATTAGAGTTTTAAAGAAAAATAACTGTGCAGCCAAGCATAAAATCTTGATAGACTCATGAAGGAAGAGAGATAGCTGTGTATTTGGTGATGTAGGAGAACAAATCTGAGGCATGGAGGAAGGAAAGACACAGCTTCACAGAATGAGGAAGCACACAATGCCAGGAAAAGCATCCTTAGACATTGACCAGTATATCATTAGTGGGATAATTAGACCCTCTTTTCTAGCATGTCTTCTGGTGAAGCAGTTTTCCTGGGCACTGGATTCCTAACCACGTGATTGACAGGCTCAGCTGGATTAACTACTTACAGGATACCACACATCATTAAGAGACATCAGAGCAGGAATTTAAGCAATAATGTGAAGGAGAACCTATGGAAGAATGCTGCTTATAGGCTCACCCTCTGGCTTTCTCTGCTCTCACAGTCTTTATGAATATACATACAAGTTTCTATTTCTAGTATGTCATGTTTCTGTCTTTGCTGTTATAATTATGTTTGTCATTCATTTTTTCTGTATCCTTATCAATATCCACATTCCAATTTTTCCTATCATTGTCTTTTTAGAAGAGATTTTCACATCATATACCATATCTGTTACCAAATACATGTCTAATCCATTTTAACACAGTACATCATAGTCATAAGTGACTAAGATCAAGTGGTATATATGTAATTTTTGCGTTAAAATCTAAAACGTTTGGGGCTAGAGATCCAGTTCAGTAGTACAGTGCTGGCCAGCATGTGTGAACCCCTGGTTCAACCTCAATCTCCAGCATGACCAAAAAATGAATCTAAAATGTATGAAAGATTGATTCTGTTACTAACTAGTTACCATCAAGTTTCCACTGTAGTGTTATTTGTAGCAATAATCTTCCTTCTTCTCCTTTCTCCTCTAAGTCTTCTTTAGCATTGTAATACAATTAATTGAACAGAAACAGAATTTGTTGAGTTTTAAGTAATTTTCATTTACTTAGTGAAACTGATAGATAAACATACAGATATATATATATATATATATATATATATATATATATATATATATATATAAAGAGAGAGAGAGAGAGAGAGAGAGAGATGATAGACAGACAGACAGATAGACAGACAGACAGTTGGCTTCAGCCCAGGCCAGGCTACAACTCCAAATCTAGCCAGAGATTGCAGTTTGTTCGGCCGTTCTTTCTGAGGGATCTTCGCCACCATCTGCAAGGGGGGAGGGAGCAGAAATGAATGAGCAGGTCCGGCAGCTTGTGAGTTGGCAGAGACAGATCTCCAGGGAGATGGCTAAGTGTTACAACTCTACTTTATTCCAGGAAGAACAGGGGATATAAAGGCTGGGAACTGTGGCAGGAGTATCAGTTAATTTGCATTAAGAGGAATGCTTCTATCATAAGGATCATAGTATGTGCAGCAAGGGAGTCTTCTAGCAGGGATCTATGTCAGAGTTCAAGATAAAGATAAGTCAGGTATCTGGTTTTAGAGACAGGCATCTGGTTTATAGATAGCTTTCAGATAAGGTCAGTCCTCCAGGCCCAGGGACATCCTCCAGATAAGGCTAGGTAGAGAGCAGGAAGCTTTGCTGGGGAGGGAGGGAGTTTCCATATTGCCGAGCTTAGAGATAAAGCTGCTAGGGTATGGCAGACTGTGACCTCTACCAGCCAGCAAAAATCTCCCAACAAAAGATGAGCTTCCACTTCTGATCCTCCTGGTTCCACCCTCTGAATGCAGGGATTTCAGGCACTACTATGCCCAATTTACATGTTGCTGAATTAAATCAGAGGTGATCATCATGCAAGGCAAGGACTCAAACAGCTGAGCTACCACCACAGCCCAGTAGCTGTATCTTTGTCTAATCCAGTGGATCTTAAACTTCCTAATGCTGTGACCCTTCAATACAGTTCCACTTGTGATGACCCCCAACTGTAAAATTATTTTGCTGCTAGTTAATAACTAAATTTTGCTGCTGTTATGAATCGTAATGTAAATATGTGTTATGCAGGATATCTGAAATGTGAAAAGGTCATTCAAAACCAAAAGGGATCATGACCTGTAGGTTGAGAATCACTGGTAATCCAACTTACACTCATAGAAGTACACAGCATTAACTACTTTCAGGTGTCAGAATTAAGGAATAGAGTGTTTAAGTGTGGGCCCCTATATTCTCAAAGCTGGGAAATACGAAAGTACTAAAATTTTGAAGGCTATATTAATTGCAATGCTTTGTTTAGTCTTTGTGAATTTCCTAAACTAGAAATAAATAACTTCACAGGTAGTACTTTATGTTCTGATTTTGATGATCTTCATAAATATTTAACATGAAAATCCTAAAATACCAGGCATCAGAGATAATTCAGTACTGCTGTATTCTTTAAGGAATTAATAATGGCTGTGTATTCAAACAATAAGATTATTTTAAGATATGTATTTTATATATATTACATATAATGATTGTTTCTGTTTATGCTCATTTGTTTTAACACAGAGGTTGTTATTTGCTTATTTTTGCTTTCCAAAGAAATCCTTCATGTTTGCCCATGATTTGTAGAATGAACATTAAATCTAATAATAAATTAATCAAAATATAAATAGTACATGATTGAGTGAATTTTGAATTGTTAGTTAAACCTATATATAATGAATACAGACTGAAAAGCAAGTGCCAGAGAATGTAGAGTTGCACAATAAGGTAAAGCAAAGATTGCAATGTTGCTTAAGAATTACTTCCATGTAAGTACAATCACTATATCCATGCTATAGATACTTGTACCTTGTTCTTTACCTACGAGATTTATTTCCAGAAATATCACTCACAGGACTAGTGAAGTGGTGCTGTGTTAAAAACACTTTCCACCAAGCCTGATATTGTAGGTGAAGTTTTCCTGGTCCTGCCCGGCTCCCGAGGCCCCACAGTCCTGCAGCTGCTCAGACACAAGTAAACATACAGAGGTTTATATTAATTTAAACTGCTCAGCCATTAGCTCAGGCCTACCACTGACTAGCTCTTACACTTAAACTCAGCCCATTTTTGTTAATTTATATGTTACCACATGTTTACCTGTGTGCCATTACGTGTTGCTCCCTGGACAGCAGACTGTCATCTCCTCTCTCAGCCTTCTGCTGGAATTCAGATTTATCTGGTACATGAAATACTCTCACCAAATGTGAAGTCAAGCTGTAGGCCTTGTGTACATCCTACTTCACAAATTAATTTGTCAGATACACTAAGCCTATAGGCTGAAGATGATGTCCCAACGTTGCATAGAAACCTCTGGTGACTGTCCAGGCAGATGGCTGTTTCAATCAACTCTTTTGGAAGTTGCTTGTTTGCACTTCCTGTTTTACCAGGTAATGTTATTTCCTTCTTGGGTCTCTGAGGGAGTTGAAGATTAGATAGTTAGAGTCCAGGCAGATGGCTGTTTCAATCAACTCTTTTTGGAAGTTGCTTGTTTGCACTTCCTGTTTTACCAGGTAATGTTATTTCCTTCTTGGGTCTCTGAGGGAGTTGAAGATTAGATAGTTAGAGTTAGAGTTCAGAAAAGAAACTCACTAAAGAGGTGTGAAGTGTATAAATTTGAAGGACATTATAAGATAGTTCTTTGTTGGTAATACAAGTTAGGATAGAAAGTGAATCAGGTACATTTTGGACTTTCCAAAATAGGATAGATAATGGAATATTTTCTCTGAATTTGTCAAATTCAAATGGACTAGACATTGTTGACATATTTATTGCTTGTATATATTATATATAGTTATTGTACTTATTATATATAGTTTTTCTAATATTAGTTATAACTTTTTAAAATTTTTATTAGAAAAAAGGCAAAATGTGGTGATATTTTAGTTGTGCTGAAATGTGGTGATACTTAAATTAATAGTTATGGGCTAGTTTAAAATATAAGAGCTAGCAAAAAGCTTGAACCATGGCAATACAGTTATAATTAATATAAACCTCTGTGTGTTTACTTGGGGGACACAAGTGGGAGAGATTTTCCTGACCACCAGCAGGCCAGGACACAGGAAATCTTCAGGTTACAGATAAGTTGAGTTTGATTCCCAAGACTGTACACAGTTGAAGAAAAAAATTAACTTTTGCCAATTGTTCTTTGATTTCTACACATACATCATGGCATGCACACTCACATGCATGTGCACACATACACACACAAACACACACTAAATAAATAGATAAATAGGTGAATAAATTTAATTATTTTATAAAAAGAAATATCACATAAGTGTTATTTCTAACATATATTTTTTTTTAGTTTAATACCTAAGAATTCAGGAAAAGGTATCTGAAGAGAGTGTTATAAAATAATGTATTTTTAATGTAATTAAAAATAAAACTCATGAATCTGTAAATAAATAGAAGCAATGAAATATAGTTATGTATAGATTTATCTTTGTGCTCTATTGTTGTAAGAATACATATACATAAGATCTTCTGAAGAATTTGTTAACATAACTACTGAGGCTTAGAACTTCTGAGATCTGTCAACTACTCCCAAAGGGAGCTGAGAATATTCAATTTGGGGCCAAAGCCCACAGAACAACAACAATAAAAAGGATGAAAAGACAATTTATGAAAGATAGAGAAAATGAGAGGATCTGTTAGAGTCAGGGAAGGAGGAAAAAAAAAACAGAATTATGTCATCTCTTATTTTGTTTTCTAGTCAGTCCTTCAACAGATAGGAAGATATCTGTCTAGACTGTAGAAGGGGATATATTTCACAGAGCCCTTTTAAATGTTAAGATAATAAACAAACTATTTTACAGACATACCCAGAAATAACATTTTTATGAGCACTTCATATCCAATCAAGATGATACATAAAATTAATCATAACTATTTTAGGGATTGTCCACTTGGCTCCTATATTCATGTTCATTAACAAATTAATGATCAAATAAAGACACTATCAAGGCTACAGTTCTGTTAAACATAAATCTATTCTATTCAAATCTGCAATGAAATGTACTGACTGCTTTCAAATAGGAGACTTTCTCATGTCATAATTTAAATAACCAACTGCACTACAATGCGAGCTCAATATATTTTATGTCATAAGCAAAGAAAATGAATAGAAAACAAATATATATATATATAAACTTTAAAATGTATTAAAAACATTCACACTCAAAAATCAGTCTTCTTTTTGTAACTGATCATTATTGATATTTATAAATACTTCTTCCATAGCTATAGTGTATCCTTTGCTCTTAGTAAATACCTCAGCTGATTGTGGATATTCATCTAGTAGGAAAAACAAAAAATTTAGCTCCAACATGTTTAGATCATTTATTATTTGTTTGTGTCAGCTTGAACAAGCCTGAGTCATCTGAGAAGAGAGATCCTTGATTGAGAAACTGCCTCTATCATACTGACCTTTAAGAAAGCCTCTGAGGCATTTTCTTGATTAATGTTTGATGTGATAGAGCCTGGCTTACAGTGAAAGGTGAACTCCCTGGACAATGGTCCTGGGGCATGGAAGAAAGCAAATTGAACAAGCCAGTAAGCAGCACACTTCTATTGTTATGCTTGTTATGCTTTAGTTACTGCCTTCAGGTTCTGTCTTGAGTTCCTATTTTGGCTTCCCTCAGTGGAATGTCTCTCAGGATATGCAATCCAAATAAACACTTTCCTCACAAAGTTGCTTTTGGCCTTGATCTTTACCACAGCAAAAGAAATTTAGCTAAGACAGCATTAATATTCTTGCTTAGATTTTATTCATTGAGTTTTCCATTGGCTGTAATTACACAAATGCCTTAAAGAATTGTTTCTATTATAGACTTGTTCTTTCTTAGATCTACTATAGAGGTATGTTTGATTTCCCTACACTGTAGCTCCATTTTTTAATTTGTCTCTTGATGTAGAAGTGTGAACAGTCCCAATGTGGCTGAGTGATAGTTGTCATTTCAAGTTCAATAGGGTTATTTCTTTCCTGGTATCCATACCTCACCCCATTTCCATTAGATATGACATTCTGTAAATTCTCACATTTTAAACATGGCTGAAAGTTTATAAGCCCAGACATGTAATTTCTTTTCAAAGTAAGTATCTGTTACAATAAGAACAAAAGACTGCCCCTTCTGGGACAGAAAAAATATGCTTTCAGGTCCCTGGCTGTAGAATACATGAAAATGCTTTCTTCTGATGCTAGAATGTGATCTTGGTTATCTCAATAGCCAAATTATTTCTGATGATTACAATTTTGCATGTGATGATTGTTAGTAATGCTTACCAATTGACAAGATCTATAGCTATTTATTAGAATCAACTCTGAGCATGTGTATGAGAAATTTTCAAGATGCTAGATTAACTGAGGTAAGAGGATCATCCCTTTAAGTGTGGTTGACAGCTTCTCATGAGCTTACATTTCCAGTATGGGTCAAAAGGAGAAAGTAAGCTGAGCACTAGCATTCACCACTATCAAGCTCCTGTTGCTGTGACTTCCCCACCATGTTGGAATTCCCTGGCAACTGTGAACTAAAATAAATACTTTCTTAAGGTTTTGTAAGTCACTTTGTTACATCAACAAGAAAAGTAACTAATACAAAAGTTTAACATTTATCTTTTTGACGATAACCATTTATTTTTGGATATACTATATAATGGCAGGGGTTTATATGAAAACAGATTGAGTGGTATCCATAAAACATATATTCTGTTTTCTTAATCAGTAAAAGTATCCTCTGCTGATAAAATAACCTCTCCTATCAAGGTTTTTCTTCATACTGTTGGTTCACTGTAACAATCTAATCACATAATTCTTCGTCAATCTTTGTGTGATTACATTTGTGCAAGTTCCCAATCAACTTGTCAAATAATAAATCTCTCTATATATTTAAGTGTTTAAAATTATATCTCTAAAAATTTTGTTGTAAGAAAAATGAATAACTAGGAATAGTGCTCAAAATCCCCAACTCTTATTAAATATTCCTTTTTTGGGACAGTAAGAATGCTAAGTAGAGAGACATTCTGTGTCAAAGCTAATGACCTGAGTTTCATCTCCAGGATATATGTGGTAGGAGAAGAGAACCCATTCACAGCTGTCTATGACCTCCATATGCTTTTCATGGCATATGTGCAACCTCCTCCATATAAATAATTAATTATTTATAATTAAAATATATAAATGTGAGAAAAGATTATCTTTTTCTTCTTCCATTGAAGTAGGTCCCTTAAAGCCATTATAGAGATGTAATCACATACTTTAGGGTAGTGCTGCTATATTGGAGGACATCATCTGTAACAAAGGCTGTTCATTTTTCTTATGTCAACTGCTTACACAGACCTTTCAAAGCACCATGGGTGTGTACTGGGAGAGAAAAATGGCACACAAGGAGGGAGAAAATGAACATTTGTGACATTTGTTTATACAAATTTCTTGTGTTTTTAAGGTCTTCACCAGCCTCTACACACACACACACACACACACACACACACACACCACACACACACACATTTTCTTTTCTTATTTTGTGGAGCAATTATTACATCCAGTTTATGATGGGCATTTCAGGATGCATGATGATTGATAACCATGAATTAAACATTTGTTATCTATTAAGGCTAAGTATTAAGTGAAAATTTATTTCCCAAAAGAGATTAATTATCTTGAGGGTTAACCTGTGGTCACTAAAAGCACTCATACTTGGCACTGATGTTGAGGTATCATTGCTTCTATGGGATTCTACAATCCAAGAAATTGAGAAGTTGTATTTAAACCTAGACATATTGCCGAGCTTTCTCTTACACTGAGATCTTCTCTAAACTGGTGACTTTTGATGTTTTGTAGCAATGGCTGGAATGAATTGTCTTTAAGAACTGAAGAGATCTACTAGGGCTTTTTTGTCTATTTTGTAGTTGTAGAAGGACCAAGTATAACAACTTATCAGTTACCTTAGAATGGATATCTTGGTATGCTGCATAGCACTGTACCTCTAAACATTTCATTGTGATAGAAGGCTGAATTTTAGTTTGATTTGAGTCCCACCATTTGTTTGAAATATATATTTAGGCTTTTTTTTATGTGTATGGGTGTTTAAACTGTCCATATGTCTGTTCACCATGTGCAGGCCTAGTGCATGTGGATAAAAGAAGAAGATGTTGTATTCCTTGGAATTAGAGTCACAGACATTCATCAGCCACTATGTGGGTGCTGAGAATTGAACCCTGGTTCTCTGGGAGAATAGCCAGTCCTCTTAACCCAAGTTATATCTCCAGCCCCATGATATGTAAAGAGTTTGCAAATAAGATGAAAGTGGTTGCTACTAGTATTTTTTCATTTTGAAAAAATATTTTATTGTCATCAGTATGATGGACAATTCTTACTTGAAGAAACTCAAGATTTATGTATTAAAGACATATAACTAGAAATTGCTATACCTTTGAGGCGGACAGCTAAGATGTGTTGCTGGCTCTGCTAGATTAGATCAGACTGTTCCTAGTGGATCATATGAACACATTTGGAAAAGCTGCCATTAGGTACCAATGAATGTTTTCATTTTCATAAACAAGAAAAATGTGTTGGCTATATGGCAATAATAGGAATTGCCATCTTGTTAAGCTGAGATAAACTATCCTTGTTTTCTAAGATCCACCTTTCTTTTTTAAAGGCCAAATAGAAATGCTTACTGCAGATAATGTGAGAACACTTCCCTACCCTTAGAAGAAATATCCTACTCATCCCTAGTGATACTCATTTTATTATCTTTATCTATGAAAATTAATTCTTTATAGTCTGAAAAGCTCCAGTGATTCCCCTGGAGGCAGTTGTCACACAAAATGATACAAAGTGACTTTGAGATCCATGGTGGGATCCAGGACCATGATTTATCCTAGTTCTAGACTCAAATCTTACCAGGCAGATCTCTGACAGGGAAGTAAAACGTGTGCCCCTGAATGGGTATATTACACTTAAAAGAGCTATCTGAGTATTCTAATTTACATACAACAGGAATTCAAGGAAATATGTCCGATATTAAAAGTGGAGACAGAGCTTTAGATTGTACTAAATTCATTAACATAGACTCACTATGAAGAAACTCTGCACTTTGTTTTGTAGTTTTGCTGTTTGAAGCAGATTTAATAGTTCAGTTCTTGGATGGTGAAAGTAGGAGTGGTCTATTGTGAAAGATTCTAAATGTTTCAAACCTGGTTTTAATGTATGGTTAAGGGGCTAATGGAAATTGTAATGTTTGAAATGTGTCTTTTAAGACTCATTCATTCCTCTGAAATTTTCAAAATACATACATTTTACTAACAGTGTGATTAAAAATTAAGGAATTTTTTTAGGAAGTCCTGTGTTACCATTCTTTCTTCTATGTCAAAAATCACATTATTTTAAGCAAAATTAAATATTAGTCTTTTTTATGAAGCATTGTTAAATTTTTGCTTGCAAAAAGAAATTCAATTCAGTTTATTTTCCCAACCTTTTAGGACTTTTATGCCAGTGTTTAACCCTCCCTCTTGGTTAAAGCTTTGTTTACACAAAAGTCAGGCTGTATTCTCCAAACTTAACTGGCTTCCACTTTCCTTCATTTCCTTTGCCCTGATTTTTTTATAAATATCATAAATAACAATTTGTGTACTTCTGTAAATAGTTCACAAAGTGGACTATCACTTTTGTCTTTATCATTGTAAATAGTCATCAGCATAAAATTCAAACATGTATATTAATTGAAAGCAAATCCAGAAACACACAAATTTATTCAGAATGTTAAAATATTACAGTTAGTACAGTAAAGTTGAAAAGAGAGAAAAGTTTGGGGAGTGAGCAATAGATAGGTACAATTAAGTAGATGTACTTTGAGGTGTGGTCTTGCATTGTTTCTGTTCTGGTTCTGCAATATGGTCTGAAGAATTCTTTATTGTTTGAAAACATAAATTGATTCTCAGGAGAAAATTATCATTGCTCTAGTATGCAGTCTCATCCACCATGGGTCATTGTCTTATTGGGGGATGGTCTATCCTGTCAGATTCTGCTTTTCTGGAATCTAAGGTAACTCAGGGTGTCTTTGAAGAACCTAGAAGAGGACATTCTAAAAAAGGTGTCAGTAAGATTTTTCAGTTACTCTTGTCTTTGTGTCTTCAGGCCTAAAGAGGCTCAACCATCAAACTTAGGATAGGTTAGGAATCATAATTCTCCAATTTGGCACTTTTTGAGTGGTTAACATGCCTATGTGCAAAGTAAAAGAAAAATGAAAAATGAAGGCTTCATTGGGCCCATTTGTGGAACTGAGTACAGTGTCAATGATTTATAGTAAAAGTGGTGTCTAGGAGCTGGAGAAAATTCGAATTCAGGGCTCAATGATTCTAGAGTCATCAGGCTTATCCAACATATGATGTTCCCAATCCCTCTTTCAATCGTCTCACTTCAGCAGTAGGCATCCAGTGTTTAAAAGCAGGTGTTGTACTTACAGAAGTCCCAGGTTTGATTCAAACCTCCCACATAACAGCTCATATCTGCCTGTAAACCCAGGTCCAAGGGACCCAAAACCTTCTTCTGGTCTCCACAGGCACTATATACCTATGGTACAAATATATCCATGCAGGTGAAAGACTCATAAATGTAAAACTAAATAACCATTTTAAAAAGCAGTTTCTAAAGAGAATCACTGTTGATGTCAATTTCTGTATATGTCAGGCTTTCCAGAGACCAAAAAAAAAACTATTATTAGGTATATATTTACATATACAGTTATAAACACACATATGCACACATACAAATATTTATTCACTGATAAATATGTGCATATACAACAATGTTTACCTATGTGCCTATCATGTAATTTTTGAGTTGTTAGGAGAATTTGTTTCAAGAGACTGTACAGGATAAGATAATTCATGGTCTGACCTAGGAGATCCAGGAAATCTGTTGTTGTCATTCATTCAAATACTTAATAATCTGAGAATAGGGGAGCCTCTATCACAAACTGGTGGCTGGATAAGATCAAATGAGATCTTGTACAGTGAAGTAGAAAATATTAAACACACACAGAAACGATAGTAGAATTTATCTTCTAATATCAACTTTTAGAATATTTATTTATTTGTTTGTTTGTTTATTTATTTATGTGTGTGTGTGTGTGTGTGTGTGTGTGTGTGTGTGTCTGAGTTTATGTGTATGTACCATGTGTATGCAGGTTCTAGTGGAGTTCAGAAGTTGAGCATCAGACCATTTTACAAGGTAATTTCCATGCTTTCTTCCAAGAAATCTGTCCAGACATAAAGGTACATTCCTTTCCCTTTCAGTATCTTAAACCTATCTGATTATCTAGGATATAGCTTAGGAAACTTTTTTGTGCAAAGCTAGGTAGTAAATACTTTACATTTTGGTATGCACACTTTTCTCTGTCACATACTATTCTTATATTTCTTATAATCCTTTAAAAATATATAAACTAGTGAAAGGCCTGTAAAAACTAGGTCAAGTCTGTTCTGAATTTGTCCCATTGGATTTCTTTCTTTCTTTTGTCAACTGCTGATCCAAGGCATACCTCCTCCAAATACAGCTTTCCTCTCAGTTTCTAAAGGAAAGGCCTTGACTTAAGAATTGCACGGAGGGGACTATATAAAACTGGAGGAACTGGGAATCATTTTTCCGTTCTAGGGGCTCTTCACTAAAATGTCCACCTTTGCTTCTTTTAGAGTTTACTACCGGAGGAAAAATATGGGGAACACGGATTACAGTCTAACTAAACTTTGATGTGTGATGTGCATTTTCAGCTACACTTGTTCAGGTGTCACAGGCCAAAATATAAATCTGAGAAATACAGCAACTTTAAAAAAAGTAACTGAAATGCACTTGAATATGATGATAGTACCTGTTTTAAATTGTTCTTAAAATGATAATAAATCATACATATATATATATATATATACTGAAAATTATAAAGTAAAATTTTAATGACATGTAAGAAAAAGAATTCATAGTCATTTTAATCATGAGAAACATAATCCTTTTAATGACAGTAAATTCATGGCTTAAAGAGTTGGACAGATGCAAAATAAGTTACAGGGTTATTAAAACCCACTAGATTAAAACAAGTGACAAAAGAAATATCAAATAAAAGATAAAAATACTAGAAGCTAGAAAAGAGTAAGCAATGTTTATATAAATGAATAGCAAGAGCTATAAAACGTTAATCCCCACAACACAATGATGAAGATATCAAAATATTCTCAACGAAAATACTTACCATAAATACTGTTTGAGGACTTGGAGCAATTGCGTAGTAGTTAAGGGCACTGACTAAAATTATAGTAGACTCAGGTTAATTCCCAGCACCCATATGGCATCTCACACAGTCCATAACTCTAGGTCCAGGGAATGAGATACCCTCTTCTGACCTGAGTAGGCACTAGATATTCACATGGTGCACATACACACATGCAGGCAAAACACTCATACACACAAAATAATAATAAATAAATCTTAATAAATGAATGTTTTGGAGGAACTATAAAAACACTAACAGATAAAGGGAATTTGTGGTAGTATTGTGTTCCCCAAAAGATTGTGTACCCTAATAAACGTATCTGGGATCAGAGACAGAACAGCCACAATATTAAACATAAAGGATAGGCAGTGGTACCACACGCCTTTAATCCTAGCATTCCAGAGGCAGAAATCCATGTGTTCAAGGATACACCCAAGCATGGTGATTTACGCCTTTAATCCCAGAAAGCGAGCCTTTAATCCCAGGGAGTGATGGCAGAAAGCAAAAAGGTATATAAGGCGTGAGGACCAGAAACTAAAAGCATTTGGCTGGTTAAGCTTTCAGACTTACGAACAGCAGTTCAGCTGAGATTCATTCCAAATGAGGACACAGAGGTTTCCAGTCTGAGGAAACAGGATCAGCTGAGGATACGGCGAGGTGAGGTAGCTGTGTCTTGTTCTGGTTCTCTGATCTTCCAGTTCACCCCAATACCTGACTCAGGTTTGATTTTATTAATAAGAACTCTCTAAATCTCCTGCTACAGGAATTATTTTAAGTAAAATGCAAAGTAATTACATCAATCAACGTGATAACATCATTGAACAAAAATATAGCTCATAATATTGAAAGAAGTGGAAATGATCACGTTAATGATTACTTGAAATGCCTATAACATACCAACATGTTATATTGAGAGTAACGGTTACCAACAAATTAACAAGAACACACACACACACACACACACACAGAGAGAGAGAGAGAGAGAGAGAGAGAGAGAGAGAGAGAGAGAGAGAAACCCAACTTGCAACCACATGCAAAACATTTGGAAAGTTTACAGGTTTTGTTCATTCTTTCTTAACTTCTTTCTTAACTCCTTTCATAGCACAGCATGGTCTCAATCCATAAAAACTCACAGCTCGTCTCTGTTTCCTCACTAGCACTAGAAGGAGGAGAAGAAATACTATTTCTAATGCTCTAAACTGCTTGACAGCCACCCGAGGACTTATCTCTTTATTGCTTATTTTGGAGTTCAGACACTGAAATAGTGATAAAAGGCAAATATTACCCTTAAAAACAAATACTACCCTTAAGCATGACTGGGAGATAAAGAAACCCTGATAATTGAAGCAAGAAATTTTGAGTGAAGATATTGAGCAATTAAAGACTCAAAATTAGAATTTAGGGGAAATTAAAGCATTTTAAATCATCTGTGTTGTATTCATAAGGAATATTATATTCTGTTTTCAGTTGATGAAACAAAATATCTGGGGCTGGGCATTGTATAAAGATAAGATGTTCAATGACATCATGTTTCTGTGATCGATAGAATTTGAGGTTCTTCTGAAAATCTCATGACGCTGGTATTTTAATGTCACAAGCACCAGCTGAGAGGCTAGTATCACGAATCCAGAAGGCAAAATGTTTCAGGGATGAGTCTGCTCATATATATGTGTGTGTGTGTGTGTGTGTGTGTGTGTGTGTGTGTGTGTGTGTGTGTATGCATATACATATAAAGTTAGAAACTGCTCTTTACATACTACATTACTATTTTCAGAAAACACTTTACCTAATGACCCCTACCACACACACACAGGTCTCAACATTTAAAAATTTGACCATATTTCAATATCACCTAAACAAGGGAAAATTTACAATGAAGACACTGACTGTATTTAAATGGTGAAAAGGAAGGTTTTTGAATGTTAAACAAAATCTCAGTAAAGTTGGAATGGGCCAGAGAAAGTATTCAGCCTTCATGTCAAGCTCATCCTAAGATTAAAACCACACCTTACTGAAGAATACTTTGGCCCCAGAGCCAGTCTTCCAAAATTGGAGAAAGAGAACATTCATTCAGTTATTTAATTTGTCATGAGCATGGTTGCCCTCAGTTTTAATTCCAGCACACGGGAGGCAAACAGGTCTCTGTGAGTCCAAGGCCAGGCTGGTCTACATAGCAAGTTCCAGAACAGCTAGAACTGCATACAAATACCCTTTCTCAAAAATCCACAAAACAAACAAACAACATTCTCCAAATACCTCATATTAATTCAAAAATTGAAAATGTACAAAAAATGAAGAAGACATAATCCTTTCACACACATGAATGCAAATGCAAGTGCATGCATTCACACACACACACACACACACACACACACACACACACACACAAACAGGAAGGCTCATACACACTGAAATTGCCAAAAGAAATTCTGGAGAACTACATTTGTTCAGTAGAAAAACTGACTCTAAAACAGCTCACCTAAGTATACCCAAAAAGCTATTCATACCCATGCAGGACATGTGGTCAAAGAACAAAAGAAAACATTTCAGAAAAACATTATAGGTTAAAAAAATCTGATAATATCAAAAAATATAGGAATCATAACAGAAAAGAAAAGAAATTATGATGCCAAAATTAGTGTTCCCAGTCCTGGTCAATGGTGGTGCATGCCTTTAATCCCAGCACTGAAGAGGCAGAGTCAGGCAGATCTCTGAGTTCGAGGCCACTCTGATCTACAAACCAAGTTTTAGACAGCCAGGCCTATATAGAGACATCCTGTCTCAAAAAAGAAGCAAATAGAAACAACAACAACAAATAGTATCCCCAGAATAAAATGAAGGTTCAGCAATAGACTCAATTAAAGACAGGGAAAATATTAAGTTCCTGAAGCCTGGTTTATTATTGGAAAATTTTATGCATGGGAAAGGTAAAGAAATGAGAAGGGTGAACAGAAGCTAAATGACCTATGGGGCACTGTGAATTAAAACATGATATTACCTCACATTTGTTGAAATGTCTATTACCACAGAGATAAAGAATAGTAAGTGCAGGCAAGAACATGCACATTAAGACATCATTTTCCAACACTGATGGAAATGGTATCTGCTAAAGCCTGCATGCAAAACACTATGGAGTTCCTAAACAGTAAGAGTCAAGAATATCTCTTAACACCACCAAATTGGGATTGAGGCAGGAGAAGTAGAAAATGAAGTACAACAGGCCTTACAAAAAGGTCACAAAATTATTGTTCTAGAAAAGGACTATTGTCAAAGAAGAAGGCTAAAGCACCAAAGTACTAACACTCAGTGTACCTAAAGGTAATCTGTGAATTATCAAAATACTAAAAGACATGCCCCTGGGCTAGCATTTCTGATTGTTAATGAGATATACAATGCATGAAGTTTTATGTAGAATCACACAAGAAAGCTTGCACCATGCAAATGAGACAGAAAATGCACACTATGCAAATGACCACAGCAGCTCTAGTTTCCAGATGTTAATCATTTTATCTGTTCTGACGCACTTCATCCTTTGGATACTATTTCTTTTCCTAATAAATTGCCCATGTCTTCTACTACCAATGTGTCTTTGTCCAGTTCCTTATTCCTACACATGAGAAGTAGAAACTTTGTGTTGGTGCATACTAAATTCAGACACTGGCCCATATTAATATGATCCTATAAACTTATTCATGGATCTTTGTGGTGGTATTGTGTTTTTGGCTTGGTTAAGCATTCAGGCTTTTGAGAAGCAGTTCAGCTGAGATTCATTTGGGTAAGGACTCAGAGGCTTCCAGTCTGAGGAAACAGGATCAGCTGAGGAACTGGCGAGGTAAGGTAGCTGTGGTTTGTTCTGCTTCTCTGATCTTCCAGCATTCACCCCAATAACTGGCCTCAGGTTTGATTTTATTAATAAGAAATTTTAAGATTCGTGCTACAGATCTTGCCATACTGATTTCACATCTCTCAAATAAATAACCATAACTAAAATCATATAAATAAAGACAGATTGTTATGTAGATAACCAATTTTAGATTGAATGTGAGTTCTGTTCCATAAGAAGAAACCAATGCCCATTTATGTCTGTAAATGTGACAGAATAATGTCTGTAAAGTCTGTGATTAAGGAGATCTTGCACTTTTGAGTAGAACCCACTACTGTTGTTTTGCTAAATAGATATGCTCTGAAATTGCATTCTAAATACTCGTATGTATAGTCATAGAATAGCTGCATCAGACCTTCGTGTGGCAAGGTTATTCCTAGAGTGAATAGCAATTAATTCAGAAACTTGTAACTGGCCAAAGTGTCAAGAATAAATGTTGATGGAGTACATGGCCCTAAGTGTGACAGCTATATGTCTTCTATGTCTCAGGGAACTTTGAAGATGATGGAGTAGAAAGACTGTGAGGTTCAAAGGATGGGTCAATGTTTAGCAAAAAGATGTTTCCTGTACATGACATAATTGCTGTATTCATGAACTTACTGTATCTGTGGTTGCCAGTGTGAAACATGCAGAAGATTGACCTCATCAATATTTTAATGAAAGTGTCATTCACAGAGAACTTCGACATTTATAAAGTTCACTAGGCAGTGTTTTCATGGATTGTGTGTTTTATTAAGAAATATAAATGTGGATATAAAAATCCATCAGTAAATTCCAAACCCTATAACCCCCCCTCTCTTTGAGGGACTATATTTTTGGCAAGTGATTTTTGTGGAGGAGGGTGCGTCATCATTATTATTTTTGAGTGGTATAGCAAATGGGAAGTTATTCATGCTCCAGTAAATTACCTCCCACGTTTTCACACAAGAAACTCATTAAACTCAGTGAGTCACACAAACAAAGAAATCAAGAAAGTTGACATTGGACTTTTGGGTAAAGAATTTCAGCAGGAAGGGAGGGTTGGAGAAAGGAGAATGTGGAAATAAAAATAACTAAAATTCATTATATAAATATCATCACATTATCAAAGAAGATACACTGATGACCAGTAAGTATGCAAAAGTTCTTCAAAGTCATTTTTCATTGGGGAAATGGAAATTAAACCATATCATGATAATACTGCATACCTACTAAAAAGACTGAAAATCAAAATAGGCTTACAGATTCAAACTGCAGCATAAGATGTAGAAGACAAGGATTAATTACTGATAAGAAAACAAAACAATGCAGACCATTTAGAATACAATTTGACAGAATATTTTTTATGAAGTTAAGCATAGTCTTAGTATCCTACCTTCTAATTTTGATCACATCCTTTATCCACTTGATTTGAAAATTTATATTCACATAAAACTAAAAGTGAATATGTTTATCAGTTTTTTTTCATAACCAGTCAAAATTAAAGGAAACAACATGTTCTTTTAAAAGGTGAGCCAATAAATGAACACCAGAGCATTCATATCATCAATTATTAGCCAGTGACTGATAGAGAAATAAGCTAACAAATGTTAAAAGTCACTGCTACATCTTAGATGAGGGTTTCTTTGAAAAATAAAGTAGTCTGAAAAGAGTACGTGTTATATTGCTATGGGACATGTTAGATCACATATTCTGCCTGGACTGAGAGATGAATAACACATTAGAACCTATTTATTACCTTTCCTAAGCTACTAAACCCTGAAGAAACAGCAAGTGAGGTGGATCAAGAGGATTAATTTCCTAAATTACAAACTTATATTCACCTAGTATCTGCTAAACTTAGATACCCCTCCTCTCTAAGCTTGGAGACCCTTTCTCTCTATGCTCAGAGAGCTCTCTTCTTTAAAGTCTATATTTAGAAGGAATGTCCTTTGTTCTCTGATTTATTGGTTCTCCCAACACCACTATTCTTGTTGTAATTCGCCAGAATTACTAGAGGATATTTCATTGCAAACCCCTCTTAACATTTCCCTATATCAAACCCAAAGGAATTTTTACTATTTAAAACTGAAATCTTGTTCACAATGTCCCTTAGCTCCTTGGTCCTGCTGATCTCTGTTAAAAGAATTTAGGTGAACCAGAAAAAGCACTCAGTGGAAGGTAGTGTTTACTACAGAGAAAACTAGCACTTTCAGAGGTGAGAGTTGGACTGTGGCAAAAGGGACAATTATGGAGCAGAGTACAGTCTCACACACTCTCGAGTGCTGAAAGTAAGCAAAGGGTAAAGGGGTCATCATGTCCATCAACATTTTAGATAGGCTTTATACAGTTTTTCTAATGCCTCTAGAAGAGGTAGCTTTCACTTAGTTTTTTTTTTTTTTTCCTATTTGGATGATTGACAGGCCCATTTGGATTGGCTCTTAAGGGAGAGGACAATGGTCCTTCTTTTTATCTAAAATCCCCCAGCAAGGTATTAAGCTATCAAGGTTTAGATGGTTATCTATTAATGACCTCAGAGCAGTTTAGAATAACAAGTCTCTACCAGAGTCAGATCTATAATACTGATCTCATTCTTTTGCTCAATAACCAGAGGCACACAGATTTGGTTCTTGATATTATAGGCTGTGAATAAAGAAGAAGGAGTCTACTAGACTGATAATATTTAACTAGCCACTTAAAATAGAATATTTAAGAAAAGGTAAAAGTATAAAAGGAAAAGAAATATTAGCTCAGGGAAAAGAAAAGAAGGTTGGAAAATTGACAAAGCAGAGGATTGGGGGATAATAAAACTATCCTGTGTAACACTTGTGATAATAAGAAGATTCTGCACTTTGTTTCAGGTTACTAGACACCAGAAATGTTTTCTAATTCTTGACTAATTAGTGTCTTTGCAATGCTAGTGACTTGACTCATTGTAAGCCCCTAGGAAGCTTTGATGGCCTTTATCCTCCTTTACCCTCATCAAAACCAAACACTTCTTTCCTGAAACTGTTTCTTTGGGGCATTTTGTCACCCCAACAGGGAAAGTAGCAATATCCAGTGTCTTTTGTCTTTACTCTCACAGGTTTATAAAGATCTCTAAATTCTTTCATTTTGCTGCCCGCAACACCTGCATAACATGGAGAATGCTACCAGTATGAGCAGTACTTGGGTCTACTTGCAACAAGGCTGCAGATACCTCAAAGAACTATTTTGTCTTAAGCACTTGAAAATGAGCAGGATGATTCAGGATTCTCTTATAAGATCATGCTCTAAAAATAGTTAAATCAGAATTTAATTTCTTGAAATAGGGTCATGACCAGGCTGACCTCAAGCATTCAATGGTATTCCTGTTTGTACCTCTCCAAGCGCTGTGATGGTAAATACCAGCTACTATTTGGTGCCCAGATTTCCAATTTTTATATCTCCAAAGCATATTCATTATGCAGTCAACTTCCTTACTATGAATAAGTAAGGGGAGACACTAATCCCAATTTTCTCTTAATTTTTGTTTTTGCTTTTGTTTTAGGAAAGGTTTCTTTGTGTAGCCCTGGTTATCCTCAGAGTTACTTTGTAGATCAGGCTGTCCTCAAACTCACAAATACACATCTGCATCTGCTTCCTGAGTGCTGGGATTAAAGGTGTGCATCACCACCATCAGGCCATAGTCAAAGTTCTAATAAAATCCTCATTTCCTTGTGGGCATTATCCATAATAGTCCATGTGCTTATGTTATTGTTGCTTCAAATATTTTTATTTTTTATTTAAAAGTTGTTTTTCCACTTTACATACCAACCACAATCCCCCCTCCCTCTTCTCCTCTGGCTTACCTCCTCCAACTTCCCCTCACCCCACTCACCCCATCCATTCCAGAGAAGCTAAGGTCTCCCATGGGAAGTCAACAAAGCCTTGCATGTAAAGTTGTGACAGGACCAAGCCCCTTCCCTCTGTATTGAGGCTGAACAAGTTATCCCTTCACAGGGAATGGGCTCCAAAAAGCCAGTTCACGCACTAGGGATAAATCCTGGACTCACTGACAGTGGTCCCACAAACTGCCCAAGCCACACAACTGTCACCTACATTCAGAGGGCCTAGTTCAGTTCCATACAGGTTCACCACCCATCAGTCCAGAGTCAGTGAGCTTCAACATCTCAGATCAGCTGTCTCTGTGGATTTTCCCATCATGATCTTTACAACTTTGAATATAGTCCCTCCTCCCTCTCTTTGACTGGACTCCCAGAGCTCTACCCTAAAAACCTCTTTTCCATTCATCATTTCTAAGTTATTTTGAATCACACTATGATGTATAGTCTTAGGAACAACCCCACACTCTGTATCAATTTTCTGTGAAGCAGCATTCATCTTATTATGGTGAATATTTTTGATAATCAACTTGTACAGATAAAAGTTTATTTTAGCTCATGGTTTAGGAAGTTTCAGCTAATGATCAACTGAACTCCTTGCTTTGGACTTGTTGCAATGTATTATGTCAGAGAACATTGAACAGAGTAGTATTTTTCTTTTAATGGAGAAGAAACAAGAAAAAATGAAAAGGTCAGTTGTCATATCTGTTAATGACATGTTCACAATGATTTGAAGACATCCCAGTGATCTCTACCTGTTAAGGATTTTAACATCCTTTAGTATGGTAAATTGTGAATTAAGCCTATAAAATATATACCTTGTGGGAGACATTTAGGATTTAAATGAAATCTCAAAAACTAGACTATATAGCACTTTCTGTTTGGTAAACCAACTAGACTTCTCAAGGAAAGGGTAAAAATTTCTGCATTTAAACTTTAGTTGGCAGTATAATTATTTTAAAATATGTATAAAATATCATTTAATGAGGAAAAAGATGCTCAACTCTAAAAATGAAGGCAGTTTCTAATACTAAAGGCTATTGAAATGATGCAATAACACTATGATACAACTGATAAAGTAGTTTCACACTGGGGCATGTGTTAAGAATTTTGATATTGATTTCCATGTATGCTGGAAATTAATAAGTAAATGAATGGCAGATGGTAGAAAGCAGATTTCTCACTGTTGGAGATTCAATTTTCAAATAAATAATGGTGTAGGCAAGAATAATATTTGTGATGATGAATTAAAATTCTGAACACTAGTGTGAATTCAAGTTTAACTTAATGAACATGTAGAAAATAAATATATAATGTGCACTTACCAATATGTATACAAATACAATTTTGTATATACAGACAAATTTCTCTGTTCTTCCATGAGTCCAAAAGAAATGATATTTCAGTAGCAAAGCATCCATAATGCTCAAATAATTTTTAACCCAACTTTCTATTTGAAAAATGAGTAGCTCTTTGAGAAGTGGTCCCATTCATCCTAGAATAGGGAATGTAGGAGTTAAGCCTAAAGTATCTTTCAGTGGCACAAAGTACTCATTGATCAAAATAAATCAAAGCAATGAAATAAGGAGTATATCAAAAGGTAGAACACCAAATGTAAAGGTTTGCAATGGCCACTTCTGGAACAATGTGGGGAATATAATGAATAAAGTAGCCTTGGATTGTTGTTTACAGTAAAAATAAATAATCATAAATCAAAATGGATATAAGTACATGGAAAAGTTAGTAAATAAAAGTTATGTGGAGAGAGAAGCCTTCGATATAGACCAAGTTTTAGATGAAGTGTGCAGAAAATGTCTCAAAAAGAGGGAAAATAACTTTTTTAAAAAATATTTCTTGAGAAAATATTCTGTGTAATTGTCATTTCCTTTCAAAGAGTAGGTAAAAGAAGATGGGAGCATGGGTTGTGGAGAGTAAATTCACAGTGCAACAGTTTAATAAAGACATCTTCAGCCATGTAGTCAATATCAAAATTGATATTCAAAAACAACACATAGAATATAATTGTAATGAAATATTGTGGCAGCTGAAGTTTACACTGTAATAGTAAATTTAATCATAAAAATTTATGAAATTCTCAATTGGGCAGATGTTATGAAACATCACCAAAACTCTTCAACATTGTTCAGATTATAAAAGGAAATAAAAACAACAAAAAAGTCACAGCCCCAAGAGGAGTATGAGTAGACAAAGTCAGCCATCCCAGTGTGTGGTGGTATTGTGTTCCCCAAAATATTGTGCCCGCTAATAAACTTATCTGGGGTCAGAGAAGAGAAGAGCCACAATATTAAACATAGAGGATAGGCAGTGGTAGCACATGTCTTTAATCTTAGCATTCCAGAGGCAGAAATCCCTCTGGATCTCTGTGAGTTCAAGGCCACATTGGAAACAGCCAGGCATGGTGACTGATGCCTTTAATCCCAGAAAGTGAGCCTTTAATCCCAAGGAGTGATGGCAGAAAGCAGAAAGATATATAAGGTGTGAGGACCAGAAACTAGAAGCATGTGGCTGGTTAAAGTTTAAGGCTTTTGAGAAACAGTTCAGCTGAGACCCATTCTGGATGAGGACTCAGTCTTCCAGTCTGAGGAAACAGGATCAGCTGAGAAACTGGCAAGGTGAGGTAGCTGTGGCTTGTTCTGCTTCTCTGATCTTCCAGTATTCACCCCAAAAACTGGCCTCAGGTGTGATTTCATTAATAAGACTCTTAAAGATTCATGCTGCAACAGTGTGGTACTCAACTATAGAAAGAGAACTGTAAGAAAAAACTGGAAAAAACTAATAAATAATACTATAACAATACAGAGTTCTTTAGTTACTATAAATGTACATCTGAATGAAATGAAGAAGAGCATATTTATAGAAGAAAAGCTAGTACATTTTATAATAAGGTTGTAGATGGAGTTGTGGATATAGATAATACAGCAATATTGAGAGGATAAATAGGAGGTTTTTGATGCTGAGTAATTCCTTTTGGGAAGAAAGAAAGAAATGCTGAGATATGTGCCAAAGATACTGATAATATTTTGCATTTTATGCCATAATAGATATGTTGTATATTTTATTAGAATGAGATATATTAAATTATACATACACACAGATGCACACACAGTCTGATAAATGATAGAAAAGAAATAGATCAGGTAGACACTTGCATACATGCATGAAGAATGCCACACACAAATATGAAATAAACATCATACACATACCTGTAAAGAAGATGAATGAAAAATAAAGTAGGATTATTCAAATTTTTGTAACATATTAATCAGTAAATATATGGAATTAGATATATGATCTGTGTAGTGGATCTACATGATATGAACTCTGATCTAAACAATCTCTCTTATGTATTGCCATGAATTTGTGATACATCTCTGAGGACTATAAAACATTATTAAAATACTGTTAAGGTTTCTGAAGAGAGATAAAGTTTTTCATAACATTGTAGTAATTATAATATCAGTTAATTATGGTTATTGAGGTAGTGATCCTTTGATAAAGATGCTAGTTGTTTGTTAGTACAAAGAAAACTAATGATCATCACAATTTAATTTATCTCAGAAAATGATTGTTTTAATTGAGAAGTTAAGCTAGATGAATTTTGGAAGCGCCGTTAAATGTCTACAGAAAAGCAAGTGGGAATTTATGAGACTTTGCATATGAAAAAAAATGTTTCTATTACTTTTACCTCTCCTTATCCCTTTACCAATATTGATGTGTATTAGGTTATGGGGTTATCTGGTTTGAGAAACTGAGTATTTCTACAGATTATCGAACTATGATGCTTGTGGCACCATTGAGTCAAAGTCCGGTTAAAGAAGATATAATGATTGAAGTCTGTGAGATAGGTACATTCTAAGTTGAACTCATACTTTTGAATTCAGCTCACCATAATTTTATATAACAATGATAAACATTGTATAACCTAGAAAGTATTTCATTTTGAGTCATATATAATTCCCATGCATCATAAAAACAACAGAAGAATGTAAGGAAGGTCAAAAAGTCATAGTAAAAACCTGGAAAGAGCAAAAGTGTAGAGAGAAAAATGACTACATATCCCGTCAGTCTGTCCATCTGTGAATGTCAGGCTATAAAATATTTCTTAAATTATTGATTTTACATTCACCACAAAAATTAAAAATGAATAACTACTCTTCAAATTAAAAAAAAGTTTTGGTAGTTTTTCTTTTCTTGGTTTCTCTATAAAAACACCAACTCAAAAACGAAACATTTCAAAACTTACCAAAATAATGAAATCATAAGATTGTACAGGCTAATATTAGAACAACCCCAACTCCACATAATTGGAATATGCACAGTGAGATTAGATATCCAATTGTTTTTATTTATTTATTTATTTATTTATTTATTTATTAAATTTAAATTTACAATTTACATATCAGCCACAGATTCCCTTGTTCTCCCCCCTCCCGGTCCCGCCCACCTTCCCCCCAGCCCACCCCCCATCCCTATCTCCTCCAGGGCAAAGACTCCCCTGGGGATTCAGCTCAACCTGGTAGATTCAGTCCAGGCAGGTCCAGTCCCCTCCTCCCAGTCTGAGCAAAGTGTCCCTGTATAAGCCCCAGGTTCCAAACAGCCAGCTCATGCACTGAGGACAGGACCTGGTCCCACTGCCTGGATGCCTCCCAAACAAATCAAGCTAATCAACTGTCTCACTTATCCAGAGGGCCTGATCCAGTTGGGGGCTCCTCAGCCATTGGTTCATAGTGCATGTGCTTCCATTCATTTGGCTATTTGTCCCTGTGCTTTTTTGTTGCTGGAGTTTTCCTGCCTGGCCCACAGTCAGGACAAATCTCTCTTACCTGCCAGTCCCACAGTGACTCAAACCCAACCAAGTAAACACAGAGACTTATATTGCTTACAAACTGTATGGCTGTGGCAGGCTTCTTGCTAACTGTTCTTATATCTTATATTAATCCATTTCTATAAATCTATACCTTGTCACGTGGCTTGTGGCTTACCGGCATCTTTACATGCTGCTTGTCCTGGCGGTGGCTGGCAGAGACTCCCTCCGCCTTCCTGTTCTTTTAATTCTCTCTGTTAGTCCCGCCTATACTTCCTGCCTAGCCACTGGCCAATCAGTGTTTTATTAGCAACACTTTTGCCATACAGAACATCCCACAGCACTTTTTCCAACCTTGGTCTCAACAATTCTAGCTCATACAAACCCTCGTCTTTCTCACCATTTGGACTCCTGGAACTCCACCTGGGGCCTGGCTGTGGATCTCTGCATCTGGTTCCCTCAGTCTTTGGATGGGGTTTCTAGCACGACAATTAGGATGTTTGGCCATCCTATCGCCAGAGTAGGTCAGTTCTGGGTTGTCTCTCGACCATTGCCAGTAGTCTATTGTGGGGGTATCTTTGTGGATTTCTGTGGACCTCTCTAGCATTTTGCTTCTTCCTATTCTCATGTGGTCTTCATTTATCATGGTCTTTTATTCTTTGTTCTCCCTCTCTGTTCTTGATCCAGCTGGGATCTCCCACTCCCCTAAGCTCTCTTTCTTTTGACCCTTGCCCTTCATTACTCCTACTCACGTCCATGCTGTTCATGTAGATCTCATCCATTTCTCTGTCATTGAGCGATCACTGTATCTTTCTTGGTGTCCTATTTGTTAGGTAGCCTCTCTGGAGTTGTGAGTAGCAGTCTAGTCATCTTTGTTTTACATTTAGTATCCTCCTATGAGTGAGTACATACCATGTTTGTCTTTCTGAGTCTGGGTTACATCACTCAGAATGATTTTTTCTAGATCTGTCCATTAGCCTGCAAACCTCACGATGTCATTGTTTTTCTCTGCTAAGTAGTATTCCATTGTGTATATGTACCATATTTTATTTATCCATTCTTCAGTTGAAGGGCATCTAGCTTGTTTCCAGGTTCTGGCTATTACAAACAATGCTGCTATGAACATAGCTGAGCAAGTGCCCTTGTGGTATGATTGAGCATACATTGGGTATATGCCCAAGAGTGGTATAGCTGTATCTTGGGGGAGATTGATTCCCAATTTTCTAAGAAAGCACAATATTGATTTCCAAAGTGGTTGTACAAGCTTGCATTCCCACCAGCAGTGGAGGAGAGTTCCCCTTACTCTACATCCTCTTCAGCATAAGGTGTCTTCAGTGTTTTTGATTTTAGCCATTCTGACAGGCATAAGGTGGTATCTCAGAGTCATTTTGATTTGCATTCCCCTGATGATTAGGGATATTGAGCAATTCCTTAAATGTCTTTCAGCCATTTGAGCTTCCTCTGTTGAGAAATCTCTCTTTAGTTCTATAGCCCATTTCTTAATTAGACTGTTGGGCATTTTGATGTCTAATTTCTTGAGTTCTTTATATAATCTGGATAACAGTCCTCTGTCAGATGTTGGGTTGGTGAAGATCTTTTCCCATTCTGTAGGCTTTCGCTTTGCCTTGTTGACTGTATCCTTAGCTCTACAAAAGCTTCTCAATTTCAAGAGGTCCCATTGATTGATTGTTGCTCTCAGTGTCTGTGCTACTGGTGTTATATTTAGGAAGTTATCTCCTATGCCAATGCATTCAAGACTACTTCCTACTGTCTCTTCTAGCAGGTTCAGAGTAGCTGGATTTATGTTGAGGTCTTTGATCCACTTGGACTTAAGTTTTGTGCTTACCTGTTTAAAATGTGTATGTACTTTAAAAATTTAAAACAGATTTTTCTCAACATAAAACAAAAATTATACACTAAACTTGCCAATACAACCAATAGTAATGATGAGGAAAATAGTATTTTTCACTTAGAAAATTCCACACATGAAAAAGTTTGGAAAGAATTGCTCTTCTGCTGTTTCACCTTGTCTCACTGTTCATCATCTATTGAAGGCAGGAGTAATACAATTCATAGTGGAAGAACTGCATTTTATAGCTTTGATTCTATTTCAGAGTGTGTATGAGTATAAGAACAGTCCAAATGAAGCTCTAAGGAGGTTCTACATGAAGTCTAAAAGGATGGGTAAATCTACATTTAGCAATGGTGCATGAAGATTAGTATAGAATTCTAAGGTATTCTCTTCTTCTTCTTCTTCTTCTTCTTCTTCTTCTTCTTCTTCTTCTTCTTCTTCTTCTTCTTCCTCTTCTACTTTTACTTCTCCTCCTCCTTGTTCTCCACCTCCTGCTCCTCTTCCTCCTCCTCCCATTCATGATTATTATTATTATTATTATTACTACTACTACTACTATTTGGCAAGACACAAAGCCAAAAACTCATTCATTATAAACCCAACATATTTTGTTCTCAAAGATCTCTGAGCAATTTAAAAATTTTTCAGGAGATTCAGATTCTTGAAAGTGGACACAACAGTCTGTAGTCATTCTCTGAATTGACTTTTCCTTTGGGCTTTTTCTAGACTGACAATCAATTTAGCATGACAGTATCATGGCAATAAGATGTCAATTGGCCTGACAAAATCATATGTTATGTGTCATGGTGACTGTATTTTTAAGAATTTGAAGATAATTTGTTTCAAAAAGATAATGCCTTGTGTCCCTTAGTTTTCTCCTTCACTCAAAGGCATAGCTGATCAAAATTGATAAATGGGATGTAGGAAAAAGAGAAAAGTAGGAAATTTTTGTATTATATAATAAAAGTACTTTTACTTCTATTGATGGTATTTTTGATGATCATTGCATAAGTTTTCTGTGTCTGTTTAGCAAGTTATCAAAAATATAGTAGCTTAACAATATCAGATTGCAATTTTCTATGGTGTAATTTGTAGTATAATTGCTTAGGTTCTGTGCTAATGGATGAAAGAATCAGAAATCAGTGTATTGTAATTAAATATCCTTTTCATAGGAACTTTTTGGAAATTAGTGGGTTTCTAGGCTCCTTAAAGTTGTTAACTAAATCTAGGTACCATGATTATTGAATGAGGCCCTAGTTTTCCTTTTTGCTATTGTAGGGATAATTTTATTCTCCAGGAGACTAGACTCAAGTTCGATGTACTATAAATATGCTTAAACATGTCATATTACCCCTTAGATAAGTACTATTTTAAATTTTATATATTCATTAACAACTTTTAAAAATATTTATCTAGTGACATTAATGTAATCATGGACTAAATATGATCTTACAAGTGCTTTAGTAATAGGTTTGCCTGTATGATAAGATAATCTAAAGGCAATAGAAGGGTTTAGCACTAAGTTTTTAAGATCAAATTGAAGATTTCTCCCTCACTGAATATTTATCATTTCCTTTTCTTGAATACTTTCAATAAAATTTCTTATAGCCTTTAAAATGTTTAGTTAATATTTTTTGTAATCACTGTTAAAATCCAGAAGAGTAACACTAGTAACTTTGGGTATATCTGAAAGAATCTCTTTTGCCAAATAAAGTTAAAAAAAGTCACAGGTCATTATCTCAAATTCACAGTCCAAAGTCAATGCTGTAGAGGATGTGGAGCAAAGGGAACACTCCTCCACTGTTGGTGGGAATGCAAGCTTGTACAACCACTGTGGAAATCAGTATGGTGGTTTCTCAGAAAATTGGGAATCGAACTACCTCAAGACCCAGCCATACTACTCTTGGGCATATACCCAAGGAATGCTGATTCATACCATAAAGATACATGCTCAACTATGTTCATAGCAGCACTATTTGTAATAGCCAGAACCTGGAAACAACCTAGATGCCCGTCAACTGAAGAGCGGATGAAGAAAATGTGGTACATATACACAATGGAGTACTACTCAGCAGAGAAAAACAATGAAAGCATGAAATTTGCAGGCAAATGGGTGGAACTAGAGAAAGTCATCCTGAGTGAGGTAACCCAAACCCAGAAAGACATTCATGGTATGTACTCACTCATAAGTGGATTCTAGATATAAAATAAAGAACAATCATACTACAACCCACAGAACCATGGAGGCTATATATATATAGCATGGAGGTCCCCAGGACAACTGTGGGTTATAATAAATTTTGGTTTTACTAAAAAAAAATTCACAGTCCAGGAGATTTGGATAAAGAGTCTTGGGGAATAATTTCCAAAGTTTTCCTACAACCACTTAAATTTGTTCTTTTTGACTGTCATCAGAAACAATTTATTTGCCGTTTAACTAATTTTGAACATTGTATTTGACAAGTAATATACACTTTTAATAGTACAGCACTGTTTGGTACATATTCTGAGAATTTTTTTTCTTCTCTACAGAATGGTGAATAATTATCATTTTTCTGTTCTGACAACTAAAATATAAACATATCATATCTGAATACGTTTTTGCTCTTATTTTAGCTTCTTAACTCCTTCACAGCTTTGTTTCTGCAATTTTCTTTGATATATAAAATGAGCTATTTATAATGCCTTTGGATAAATTCATTGTATAAAATAAAATTAAACCATGGACATGTAATATAGTTTCTGAAGTGTATTATATGTAGAGTAATAACAGTTTATTTGTGAAGTGTGTAAATAAGTTTTAGTGTGTTTAGGATCAGAAAAAATATCTTTTATGCAAAATGTACTGTTGTGCCTTTTCGATAGAAAATCCAGGCACAATCTTTCTTCTACAAATCATTAACAATGATTCATTGTTAATATAATTGTGTGCTAATTCAATACTCTGGGCTTCTTTATATCACACAAGTGATACAAATATTGTTGTATCTACTGAAAGACTTTTATTGACTGTAGTAAAAGTAGTGATGCATTCTTAGATGAACTAAAAGGGAAAAAAATAACAAAAATGCATCTCCATTGATTTTTTGAAACGTAATTTTACTAAGAATTAGTCATTGCGTATTTTAAATATAAATGCAATTTTCTTATATCAGTCCTAAAAGGAAATATTGAGGAATCTTATGTTTGGAATATCCCATAGAATATCTTTGTTACAAAGTCTTTTCCAAATCATTCATTTACTTTACAGGCAACAAGGTTAAACAGGAAGTCTTCACTATCGATCAAATGCAAAGTGTGGCCATAAATGTGGTAAAGTATTATTCTTCAGATAGTAGCTCTACTAAGTGAGAGGAGATAAGCTTGTGAGAGATCTAACCTCATCAATGTTTAACTTCACTAATGGATTCATAACTTGATAGAATTACTGATAGTTGAGGTGTTAAAAGTATGGATGGGAGGTAACTTGGAGGAAGTCATTAGAAAACATGTCCTCTGGAATGATTTACCTGCTTTCTATCTGCTTTATATTTCTCTGTGTGCCCCATCTGACATGAGTAATCTATTTTGTTCCATCCTGTTCTCACAATCATGATGCTCTATTTCCCTATGTAAAGGTCTTCACATGTTGGAGATTAGTGATGATGGATGAAAACCCCAGAATCTCTGAACCAAAACAAAATTTTCAACCTTTATTTATTAGTTAGTGTCAAGGGCTTACAAGAACCGTGAAATTATAAGAATAAATAATTGTGTAAAATTTTCAATTGTGGCTTGAATTTCCTACACAACAGAAATATTGACCATAGAAAAACCACTATGTAACAGTGAGTATAGTGGCAATAGTTTTTTGTACAATGTAATGGATTTAAAATGTCTAAAAAGTTAAGTTTAACTTATTATTATATTATTTATTTTAAATTTAGGTGTATGTGTGTGCTCTCACATGACTGTACGTGCAACATGTGCACTCAGTTACTGCAGAGGCCACAAATGGGGCAAGCAATCCCTTGCCTCTCAAGTTCCAGGTAGCTGTGAGCCATATCATGTGAGCACTTGGAACTAAATTGTAGTTCTCTGCAGCAGCAGTAAGCACTCTTAAATGCTGAGCCATCACTCAGACTTGATAGTTAACTCATTTACAATGTTCTCTAAGGTCTTTTTGATTCTTAAAAACTTACTTTTGAAAATTTTTCTATGCTCATTTCTGAAAGAGTGATAGTTTAGCAGCCTTGTACATGTAATGTGAATATGAAGTTAAAGAGCTACACCAGTTCAATACTAATTATAGCTTAAATTTGAGTAATGATACTGATAATTTTTCTTCCTCTTTGACTTGAATAAATCATTTTGGATAGTTTAGTCCCTTGTATAAATTTTTAAAAAATAGTGTTTCATAAGAAAAGACTATCTAAATTTAGAGAGTCACTCTGACAGTTCCAAAAGCCTTTCATGTTCTAAAAATTACTTAAATGAAATTATTAATAAACTATATGTTAATACAAATTAATCAGAATATTTCCAAAGAAGAATTTCCAAAGAAGAATATTTCCTTAAGTTCTGATGTCTTATATAAAAATGCCCCCACCCACACACAATATATATGTTACATAAGAATCTACATTGTGGTCCAACTTTTACTGCCCTACTATGTCTTTTAATAATTTTTAGTCAGATTTTAAAATACAAAATATTTTTGCCATATCTTTAAACTTTTATTGATATCACTAATGGCCATTATTAGTAAATGAGAAGGCCCAAATTTTGTCATCTGGCTTAGTTGTTTTTCTCTTGCTGTGATAAGATACCAAGACTGAAACAGGTAATAGAAGAATCTATTAGGAACTGTCAATTTCAGAGGGTAAGTCTATGAACATCATAGTAGAGAGAATGTCCACAAGCAGGCAGAGGTGGTGCTGAAGAAGGAGCTAAGAGATGACATTTTCATCCATAAGCATGAGGCAGAGAGCTAGTTAACCGGAAAAAAACATTGGCTTTTGAAATTTGAAAGCCATCCCTCAGTGACATGTCTCCTCTAAGAAAGCCACATCACCTATTTTTTCACAAACAGTTCCACTCACCAACTGGGCAGCAGATATTCAAATATATGAGCTTATGGGGGGCATTTTCATTGAAACCACCACATTCCACTTCCTGGCCCTCATGGGTTTTTTTGCCATATTATAATGCAAAATTCATTTTGTCCAATTTCAAATGTCTCCATAGTTTTTCACAGTCTCAACAGAGTTTCAAAGTCTAAAGACTCTTCTGAGATATAAGGCAATCCATTTCTTTTTAAAATTCATCTCTCATGTATTACATCCTAATCACTCCCTTCCCATTCCTCCAGTCTTCCTCCCCAACCTCCCTTTCTCCACAGATCTACCACCCTCTGCCTGCTCTCAAAGAAAAAAGCAGGACACTCAAGGACATCTGCAAAACAGAATACAACAAGCTACAATAAGAACATCACATCAAGGCAAGACAAGGCAACCCAATAGGAGAAAAAGGATCACACAAGCTGGTAAGTGAGTCAGAGACAGCCCCCACTCCCACTGTTAAGAATCCCTCAAGAACACCAATCTACTTAGCCATAACATATGTGCAGAGAACCCAGGTCAGACCTCTACAAATCCTGTGATTTCTGCAAGTCCCCGGGAATACTGGTTAGTTTATTTTGTGAGCCATGTTCTTGAGTTGTCCTGAACCCTCTGATTCCCCTGAGCCTTCCTCTCTTTCTTACCCTGTACTTCTCAAGCAGCCCCTAATGTTTGGCTGAGGGATTCTGCATCTGCTCCCATCAGTTGCTGGATTAAGTCTCTGTAGTCTCTATGATGATATTTCTGATAGGCTCTGTTCCCAGAATACTTTTCAGGCAGAACTGTTGTAGAATATTATTTTAAGATGTGTTACATTTGTTTATGCTGTGGAATATTTATTTAATGATGCAAAGATGTGTTGCAATCTTCTAATGTTGTATTTGTTAAAGTCTGTGAAGCTATGTTACTTTGCCTGCCTAAAACACCTGATTGATCGATCTAATAAATAGCAAGGCAGGAGAAATGATAGGTAGGGCTGACAGGAAGAGAGAATAAATAGAAGGAAAACCTAGGAGGAGAGGATGAGAAATGAGAAAAGAGGGGGCCAGCCACACAGCCAGCAATGAAGTAAGAGTGAAAGTAAGATATATAGAAGTAAGAAAAGAAAAAGTCCAGAGGCAAAAGGCAGATGGAATAATTTAAGAGAAGTTGACTAGAAACAAGCTAAGCTAAGCCTGGGCATTTATAAGTAATAATAAGTCTCTATGTGTATTAATTTGGGAGCTGGGTGGCAAGTCCTCCAAAAGAGCCAAAAGAGTAAAAAGAGAAAAAATATATAAACCAACAGCGCAGAACAATCTGTAGGTCAAACATCCTGTGCCTGGATTTGTCTCCCAATCCCTCCCTGGTTACAGAAGATGGCCAGTGCAGACTTTATCCCCTGTTACTAGGAGATGTTGCTAGGGTAATTCTCATGAACTCTATGGAGATTCCATTGAACTAGATTTCCACAATTCCATTAATTTCTCCCTGTATGTTCTCCCTCATGTCCCCTATTCTTCCTGTTCCCATATCTACCCACCCATAATCCACCTGCAAAATCTATTTCCACTTCCCAAGGAGATTCTTGCATCTCCCCTTAAGCTTCCCTTGTTATTAAGCCTCTCTGGGTCTGTGGACCACAGAATAATAATCTTTTATTTTACACATCCAATATCCAATTATAAGTGAGTACATACCGTGTTTACCTTCCTGGGTCTGGGATATCTCACTCAGGATGACTTTTTCTAGTTCCATCCTTTTACCTGCAAATTCCATGATGTCATTTCTTTAACACATGAGCAAGTACTTCATTGTGTAAATGTACCACATTTTCTTTATCTATTCTTTGGTTGAAGAACATCTAGGTTGTTTCCATTTTCTGGCTATTATGAATAAAGCTGCTGTGAACATAGTAGAGTAAGTACCCTTGTGAAAGGATGGAGCATTCTTTGGGTATACATCAAGGAGTGGTACAGCTGGGACTTGAGGGAGATCAATTCCCAATTTTCTGAGAAATCACCATACTGATTTTCAAAGTGACTGTGCAAGTTTCCACTCCTCTGAATGCGAGAGGACTGATGCTATTGCTCAACACCCTCACCAGAACCAGTTGTCACATGTGTTCTTGATCTTAGCCATTCTGACAAGTGTAACAGGGAATCTCATAGTCGTTTTGATTTGCATTTCCCTGACAGCTAAGGATGTTGAACATTTCTTTTTTTTTTTTTTTTTGTCCATTTGAGATTCTTCTGTTGAGAATTGTCTGTTTAGATCTGTACCAATTTTTAAGTGGCTTATTTTCTTACTTGATGTCTACTTTCTTGAATTCTTAATATAGTTTGGATAATAGCTATCTGTCAGGTATGGAAGTGGTGAAAATCTTTTCCCTTTCTGTGGGCTGCTGTTTTGTCCTATTGACAGTTGCATTTGTTTACAGAAGCTTTTCAGTTTCATGAGGTCCCACTTATTGTTGATCATCTGAATGCCTGCACTATTGGTGTTCTGTTCAGGAAGTTGTCCCCTGTGCCAATGCATTCAAGGTTATTCCCCACTTTCTCTTCTATCAGGGAGTCTATCTGAATTTATGTTGAGGACTTTGATGAGCTTGGAATTGAATTTTGTGCAGGGTGATAGATATGGATCTATTTGCATTCTTCCACAAACCAACATTCAGTTAGACCAGTAGCATTTGTTGAAGATGTTTTCATTGTTCCTTTGTATATTTTTGGCTTCTTCATCAAAAATTAGGTGTCCATAGGTGTGTGGATTTACATCTGTGCTTTTGATTCGATTCCATTGATCAACCTGTCTGTGTTCATGCTAATACTCTTTGTTTTTTATCATTACAGTTCTGTAGTACAACTTGAAATCAGGGGTGGTGATATCTCCAAAAGCTCTTTTGTTGTATAGGATTGTTTTAGCTGTCTTGCTTTTTTTCCATATGAAATTGAGTATTGTTTTTTCAATGTCTTTAAAGGATTGTTTTTGGAATTTTATTGTGGATTGGGTTAAATCTTTAGATTGCTTTGGGTAAGATGGCCGTGTTTACTACATTAATTCTTCCAGTACATGAGCAGGGGAGAACATTACTACTTCTGATATCTTCTTCAATTTCTTTCCTCAGAGACTTGAGATTCTTCTGATACATGTCTTCTACTTGCTTGGTTAGCATTAACCCAAAATCTTTCATGTTTTGTGGTTATTTTGAAGTTTGTTGTTTCTCTGAATTCTTTCTCAGCCCATTTGTTGTTTGTATAGAGGGCTTCTGATTTTTTTTTAAGTTAATCTTATATTCCGCCACATCTCTGAACGTGTTTGTCAGCTATAGACGTTCTCTGGTAGAATTTTTGGGGTTGCTTGTATATACTATCGTATCAAATTCAAATAGCAATACTTTGACTTCTTCCTTTCCAATTTGTATCCCCTTGGTCTCCTTATCACTCTAGCTAGAAAGGCAGGTACTGGATATAAAGAGAGTGGACAACCATGTCAGGTTCCCTAATTTTAGTGGGACTGCTTTAAGTTTCTCTCCATTTAATTTGATGGTTGCTATAAGCCTTTTGAAATTTTCTTTTATTATGTTTAGGTATGGCTCTTTATACCTAATCTCTACACAACGTTTTTTTTATTTTTTTATAGCAACCATCATTTTTTTTTTACGTGAAGTGGTGTTGGATTTTACCAAAATCTTTTTCATCATCTAGTGAAATGATGATTTTTTTCCTCTTTCAGTTTGTTTATATGTCAGACTACAGTGACAGATGTTTTTGTATACTGAGTTATTGCTGCATCTCTGTCAATGAAGTCTACTTGATAATTGTGCATGATCTTTTTGATGTGTTCTTGAATTTGTTTTTCAAGTATTGTATTGAGTATTTTTGCATCTATGTTCATAAGGGAAATTGGTCTGTAATTCTCTTTCTTTTTTTAATATTTGTGTGGATTTTGTGCCAGGGTGACTGTGACCTCCTGAAAAGAATTTGACAATGTTCCTTCTGTTTCTATGCTGGGGGATAATTTGAGAAGTACTAGCTCTTCTTTGAATCTCTGTTAGAATTATGCCATAAACCCTCTAATCTTGGGATTTTGTTTGGTTAAGAGACTTCTAATGATGTCTTCTATTTCCTTAGGGGTTATAGGTCTATTTAAATTGTTTATCTGATCTGGATTTGACTTTGTAAGTGGTATCTATTGAGAAAATTTCCTTTAGATTTTCCAATTTTGTGGAGTACAGGATTTTGAAGTATGACCTAGTGATTCTCTAGATTTCCTCTGTGTCTATAGTTATGTCCCAGTTTTTGTTTCTGATTTTCATAATTTGTATATTTTCTTTTAGTTAGTTTTCATATGGGTTTGTCTATATTACTCATTTTCTTAAAGAACTATGTTTCATTGATTCTTTGTATTATTCTCTTTGTTTCTATTTTATTTATTTCAACCCACTGTTTAATTATTTCCTGCCATCTACTCCTCTTAAGTGTGTTTGCTTCTTTTTGTTCTAGAGCTTTCAAATTGTGCTGTTAAATTTCTAGTATGATATCTCTCCTATTTCTGAAGGCATTTATGGCTGTGAACTTTCTTCCTAACACTACTTTCATTATGTTCCAGAAGTCTGAGTATGTTCTGCATTCATTTCCATTTAAATTTAGGAAGTCTTTATTTTATTTTTATTTCTTCCTTGACACAGTGGTTGTTCACTAGGGAGTTTTTCAGTGTCCCTGAGTTTGTATGCTTTCTTTTTTTTTAATTCAGCATTAATACATGGTATTTGGATAGGATGGGAGGGGTTATTTCAATTTTCTTGTGTCTGTTGAGAATTGCTGTGTGACTCAGTATGTGGTCAATTTTGGAGAATGCTAGTGAGGTGCTAAGAAGAAAGCATATTCTTTTGTGTTTGGGTGAAATGTTTTGTAGGTATCTGCTAGGCCCATTTGCTTCATAATGTCTATTAGCACTATTATTTCCCTGTTGATCTTTTGTCTGGATGACCGGTCCATTGGTGAGAGTAGGATATTAAAGTCTCCAAATATTAATGAGTATAGTACGATTAGTACGATGTGTTATTTAGGCTTTAGTAATATTTCTTCTACAAATGTATTGCCAGAGTCATGGTGACTCTTCACATTAATAGAAACCCTACCTAGGACACCCCCTCTTTGAATTACATTTGTATAGGTTTGATTTGTCTTACTTTTTAGCAGCCTTTTCATTACACAAGTTATAAAAACTATTCTTTTTATATCATTTGCATATGGATCTGCTTATCTTTTTTTTCTTCAGTACAAGCCTTGATTCCAACATTAAATTTCTTGTTTCTCTCTCTCTCTCTCTCTCTCTCTCTCTCTCTCTCTCTCTCTCTCTCTCTCTCTCTCTCTGTGTGTGTGTGAGTGTATATATATGTGTGTGTGTGTGAGTGTGTGTGTGTGTATGTGTGTGTGTGTGTGTGTGTGCTCGTGTGCACACACACACGTTTCTTTTTCCCCGCTTGTCTTTGTTCATTGCAGACCTGCATAAGACTGATTGCTAGTCACAAATTGACAGAGTCAATATTATGTTATCCTGGAATCTCCTCTGCCAATGGAATTGGGCAGATTCTTAGAACAAGGGCAAAAAAATAAACCACAACCGTTGCCAAGATACCACAAGAATAATTGCTAGCCCAGTTGTTAATGTTGTTTCACA
This sequence comes from Peromyscus aztecus, assembly GCA_902168405.1. Lineage (NCBI taxonomy): Eukaryota > Metazoa > Chordata > Mammalia > Rodentia > Cricetidae > Peromyscus > Peromyscus aztecus. The sequence goes on from CABHPQ010111874.1 coordinate 42,096, forward strand.
ATCTGAAACCTCTTGAGCTAGACTCCCATAATCTACTTATCTTTCTCTCAACAATACTCTCTTCCCAATCCATACTAAAATGTCTCAGTAATTTCTGCTTACTGCATTCAAGTACTTTACTAGTTTAAGGCCTCAAAATCATCCACACCCTTCCAAAGAAACAGCATGGTCAGGCATATCACAGCAATAACCACTCCCTGGTACCAACTTCTGGCATAGGTACTTGTCTATTGCTGTGATAAGACACCATGACCAAGTCAGCTTACATAAGAAAGAATTTGTGGGCTTATATTTTAAGAGTGTTAGCATCTATGACCATCTTGTCTGGGAGCATGGCATCAGGCAGGCAAGTATGGTGCTGAGAGCTTATGCCTTGTTCTACATTCATGAGAAAGAGAATAACCTAACTGAGAATGAATGGACTTTGAAAACTCAAACCCAGCTTCCAGTCATGTGCCTTTTCCAAAGGCTACACCTCCTAATCATTCCCAAACAGTTCCACCTATTTGGAAGCAAGTATTCAAATATATACGCATATGGTAGGCAGTGTCATTCAAATCACCACATTATCCAAATGAGAATTAGCAAAGCACATCCAAAACACTTTTAGGAACTATATGCCATTTAAAAATGTCAACTTAGCCTCACTTCCTCCAATGCATTTATTGTACCTATCTACAAAACTCATTTTAGATAGATGTCTGTCTGAAAAACTTTACTGAAATCTTTGTTAAAGACATGGCAGATGATATCAAATTGTCAAATGAAATAGCCATAAAGAAACTATACCTGGTAGTGAACTTTGCAAGGCTGATTAATTGAATATATCTTCAATGACTAGAGAGATGCTGGGATGTTTCAGGTTTAGTAGCTAATTCAAATTATCTTGGGCTATCCTTATTCCTTTTAACAGCAATTTCTTGTCCACATCTGTGTTGAACCAAAAATACTTCCAAGTAAAAGAAAAAAAATGGAATGTATTAATAATACTAGTTAGCAGAAAGCAATCAAAAGTTTGAGAATGTCTTCCTATAGATTTTCATCGTATTACTTTAACCAGCCTACTTAGGGTTTCATCCAATTTGCTTGAAAAGTATCTTGACATTTGTCTTTAACACACAGCAGGGATTTAACCTGACTGGGGCAATGAGGGAATGAAGAAAGGACAGACAAACAAACACATCCCGAAAATCTAGGATCAATTAGGCTGTGCTCTGAAGGAACACCAGCAACTATTCAGCAAAGACTTATAACTTCAATACTTTCACTCTGTACAGCACAAGGGGAGTAAAGCTTTGGCATCCCTTTGAGCCTCACCCTTGAAAAAGACTTTGCTGATTCCTCTGGGTCTTGGAGATACCTGTAGCCTTGTCAAATAATGTACATTCCCTTATGTATTCACCCAAGTCTTCATTTCCTCCATGCAGCTTCCCTTTTCTTAATCTTAGATGTTCTTGATGAATCTCCATGCATATTCTTGGTATGATTCACTGCAATGCTTAACACCAGACTGAGAAGAAAAACACACCACATCCTCTGGCCTGAAATATTTGGGTTAACTGGATCAAAAACTGGAAGAAGACTGAAAAAAGAACCAGTTATATCCCATTTTGTAACATGACTCTCTTAGGGCTGCCTTTAAGAGCTATGCTACAATAAGCAAACAACTAGATTGTTACCCAGTAAGAGGAACAGTCAGGTCATGTCCAGTCAGGGAGTTAATAGTTGGCCAGTGTGCACCTACCAGGGAGACTCCAACCAAGAAATCACCCAAAGCAGTCCCTGGTTCCACGGCCAAGCATACCACAGGTAGGAAAGAAGCAGAACATGAAGTCTGAGTGAAGTTCTTCTGGGATCTGGTGAATCTCAGTTAGTGACATGGTTTCTTTTGCTTTGAACGGAAATGCTCTCCATGCCTATATTTCAACTATGTTAATTACTTGGTAAGCTTTCAAAGAAAATTATAATTGGCTGCAGGATCCTTCATAACTCAAGAGGCAAGGCCTATGAGGCAGAGCTCCTCCTGGATCCAACTTCACAGACCTTTCCTTTTTCAGAGGAAATTACCATGGACCTATGGTATCACATACAAGACTCCACAAAGCAAAAGCAAAATGGGCATACACTTATGCCCTTCAGCTGTATATCTATCTCTTCAATTCCTGAGTTTTCTCCAAATCAGTCAAACATAATGTCATTTCTCCTGGAATCCAAGGGCATGTCTACTGAATATAGTCTAAGATTGGATGAAGCTGCAATGTTATTATAGAAGAATTTCTAATTGCTCTTATTAAATAAAAAACACAGAGCCAAATATAGGGGTGAAAACCTTAGATCTGGGAAATAGAGAAAGCCACCAGCCAACCTTAACTCACCAACTCTACAGTTTCCAAATGCTTTATTTATTAATGCACAAATGAAATATCAACACATGTTTTTACCTTATTTCCTCAAAATCTACTTCAAAGTACTAACACCTGTCTGTAACTTGACTTGGCCCATGTTTTACAATCAACATTGAGAGTTGCACTTCCTAACTTCTCTTTATTTTTATCATTAAATTGATTCTTTGTTTGTGTACGTCTCTTTAGAATATACTCTCCTCTGACTGATGCAAGTTCCCTCTTGTCAGGTCTTCCTACCTTGAGCACAGGTGTGACTTAACATGACTGGGGCAATGAGGGAATGGAGAAAGGATATATATATACATATATATATATATATATATAT
>CABHPQ010111878.1:1144-22189 GCA_902168405.1 Peromyscus aztecus
GGTTAGCCAAGCGTGGGCAGAGATGTGATGCAGCAATGACAGGAACATGGAGAGGGTCAGGAATTGATCAGCTCTTCAAGCCAGAGGTTGTTTTCAGAATGGTAGATAGGTAGGAGGGGGAGAGTGAGATGGTAGAGGGCCTGCAGAGTGCGCTGCTCTGGGCTCAGGGTGTGGGAAGTAATGATATGCCTCATGATGAAAATCAGGGTTCATTCAACAATTATTGTGCACCCCTTAAATTAGGTAAGGTTCTGGAAGCTTGGAAGCCAGAGAGGTAGCAGTGAGCCTTGACCTTGAAAAGAATGTATGCACGGGAGGAGGATTAGTAAGTATATGGGGTAAAATCCTATATCTACATCATTATAAGCCTGGCATAGGGGTGGGGGAGGTGGTACAGGCAGAAGACAGCTAAGGTACCAGACTGGAGGTGGGAGTTAGTGTGAAGCCTGTGGGAATAGAAAGGAGAGACAGGTCAGACAGCCATTTTGGCTTGGGGACAGGACATGGAGAAGGAAGGTGCTAAAATTTTGAGCCTTAATGGTTGCTGGAAATAGGAAAGTTAGTATTCAAACTTTTTCAAGGGAGACACATTTGATTTGTTTTTAGATATCTTTGGGATGACATTGGGATATCAGTATAGAAATATTTATGGTCAGATTTACCGAGTGTGAGATGAAAGTCAGTTCTAGGAAGAGCTTGAAAGTACAGGTGTATGCCTTGTTCTTGTTTATTATCCCAAGACCCTTTCAGACTCCTGGACTAGTTTCTGTCAACCATCTACATCTTCTATCATTCCATATCTATTTTTAAAATGTAGATTTTTGTTTACACTTTCTTCTTTTTAGTAGCCATGTCTGAGTAATGTAAAATTGACACATGCAGATGCGCTTCCCTCCCTATATTGGCCTTTGTCGTTCACTTAGAGCAGTGGTTCTCAACCTGTAGGTTGTAACCCATTTGAGGGGTCAACTGACACTTTCACAGGGGATGCGTAAGACCATTGGAAAACACAGATTTTTTTTATGATTCATAACAGTAGGAAAATTACAGTTATGAAGTAGCAACACAAATAATTTTATGGTTGGAGGTCACCACAACATGAGGAACTGTATTAAATAGTCACAACATTAGGAAGGTTGAGAAGCACTGACTTAAAGGCTCAGGAAGTGCTGTTGACACGCTTTCTTTCTGTCTATCACTTGCTGAATAGGAGTACAGAGTCAGGGTCAAGCTCCCAGAAATGATGTCTATAGCCATTTCTACTTTTGCTTAAGTTTCTGATTCCAGGTTGGTTTTCAGAATAAACAGACTGGACTTTTTTAGTGCCTTATAGCGCAAGTAGCAGAAATGGAGACCTGAAGCTCATAGTAGGGGTACATAGCTACATGATGGCCTCTGTTCCTCTCTGAAACATGAAATGCTAAAAGAGCAGATCCTAGTGAACAAAACTATGGCCTATAGACCAGGTGCTTATTTCTGTACTTTATTGGATCTTAGAAATGCCTGTTGCTTATGTTTTACCACAGTGACATGGTCAAGTAGGTACAAGAACTGTATGACCTGCAAGCTTGAAATATTTATCATCTTGTCTTTTAAGACATTAAAGATAAAAATTTGCCAACCTTGCCGTAGGCTACCACGAGAGCACAAGTTTCCACTGGGAGTTCTTGCTAGGACTGGTTCAGACCTCAAAGGTTCTTGAACATTGTGTATTAGATATTTACAGTCACCTCATGAGAAGAAAGTATATGGTCAGAATAATTCTGTATTGGGAAACTCCTTTCTTTCCAAGCTGTTTCTGTAGAGCCTGGAAGGTACCTCACTCTGTTTTGAGGCCTAGAGTCTAGAGTTCCTGAGCAGAGCTGGATTGTGGCCATGGTTTGACAAGTTGTTGTGCCTGATCCTCAGGTGTGTGCAGAGGAGCTAGACTGACCCCAACCAATCTTGGGGCAGATGAAGGGAGACTAATGAGTTCTTCAGTGTCCTGCAGGATATTTTCTGATAGTTTTGCTTTGCCCTCCCAAGGGTGCTAGTTTAGAGATTGTCTGCAATCAGCCTGTTTGTCTTGTGTGATGATGGTGCCCATCCGTACTGTTAGAACAAGGCCTAGGCTTGGGATTGTGGGAGGTGCTGTCTGTCATCTTGGGACTGGAATCAGCCCCTAGGTTTCTTAAAGTTCAACTTTCTGGAGCCCTTTTGTTTCCTGATTACCCCCTTGCTGACTTGGTCCTCAGCCTGAAGTCTTGGTAAAAAAACCCCTAGCTGGTAATGGGACTGATTTAAGACTTGGTGCTATGAGCTAGCAGCAGCACAACAGCTGGAGAAATTTGTTTGGTTTAGAGTTGAGATAGAAACTGAAAGAGGTTGGTGGCAAGAGGAAACCATATGCTCTGATCAGTGGGGATAGAAGGGGTAGCAGGTTTGTTCCCATTACAGCTGGGAGGGAGAAAGGATGAGATGTCAGTAGGAGGAGGGAACAAAGGGTCCAGAATAGCAAAGAGAGTTGCCAACCACACCCAGAGTTGCTTTTAACTGGTAGTGGTGAGACTAACTCCAGGAGTTTCCTCTTCACCTTCTGATACTTCAAAAGGCCTCATCAAACACCCTTTCTACCTTTCATTTGTAGAGTTAGGATGACCCCGTACTATAGAGGTTTAAGTACTGTTGAGACAAATGCATTGGCTTGAGTTATTGATTTCATTGTCTGGATATTTATTAAGGATCTGTGTTGGGCAGTATGTGAAGTTCTGAGGAGATAGGGAAGTAAAGCACTTGTATTCTGGTCTGGAAGATTCATGGACAATTTGGATACCATTTGTGTGGTGGTTTGAATAGGCATGGCCCCCATAGACTCATGTGTTTGAATGCTTGGCCCATAGGGAGTGGCACTATTAGGAGGTGTGACCTTGTTGGGGGAATTGTGTCACTTTATAGGCAGGCTTTGAGGTCCGTTATATATGCTCAAGCTAGGCCTAGTGACACAGACTCCTTCTGCTGCCTACAGATCAAGATGTAGAACTCTCAACTCCTCCAGCACCATGTCTGCCTGCACACTGCCATGCTTCCTGCCATCATGATAATGGACTAAACCTCCAAAACAGTAAGCCAGCCCCAGTTAAATGTTTTTCTTTATAAGAGTTGCTGTGGTCATGGCGTCTCTCCATAGAAATAGAAACCCTAACTAAGACAATTTGTGGTAGATTATGTGGTTTAGAGGATGTCTGCATCTGTCATATTTGTTTCTGTTACCTTTGTTCTGGATTCAGAATTTGGCACACAATAGGCATCCAGATAATTATTTGGTTCCATCCTTATTTGGTTTGCCTTGGAAATGTGCAGAAAGTAGCTGAGTAAGTAGATGGAAGAGAGGAACTCAGAGTAGCAAGAGTGACACATTTGGGAGAAAATTGATGTTATAGGGTACACTGGTGATATGATAGCATTTAAGGAAAAGGATAGAGAAGGGGTTAAGCTACATGGGCATGAGAGACTCCAGTGTCAATGGAGCTATGAGAATGGTGGGTCAAAGGCTGAGTGCTGTCAGTTACCGCAGAGGACTAGAGTAAGAAGGCAAAGCTAGTGTGGCAGGGAAAGGGACTGCACAGGAGATAGAAGCTAGTGAGATGTCAGTGGACTAGGGTGAGTGTAGATATGAAGCCCATGATTCTTAGGTTAATAGGTTGGCAGGGATGGAGAAAAGACAGAACTCTATTCTGCAGTTCTCCATTGAAAAACTGCCAGTGTATGTCCCAAAATACCACTCAGTGATTTTTCTGTGGTGGGGCAAATGCACAGGTTTTATGGCTATTCTCTGTAAGTATTTACAGTATTTATTCCACCCTATACAAAGGTGGAATTAGTGTCATAAACCTGTATGTTCCTGTTGCCCAGTGTTTCCACAGGTAGTCAGAATATGGCCTTTCTCATGTAAATCTCCATTTGTATTCCCCCAATTTACTCCCCCATCCTGGAGTTACAGCAAATCTTAAGTGGTAGCATTTTTGTACAAACTCTATTATATATCTCCACCTGATAGGTTATTTTAAGAATGTAACTCTGTTAGTGTTATCACACCTTGAATAAGCAAAAATATCCCTAAATATGACCTGTTTTACAGTATGTGTTTAAACTTCCCTGATGGTTCATTTAAAAACAAAATCCTTTTTTAAGTCATGCTGTAAACAGGATCCATGTTTTATTTAGTTAGTAACTTGTAAATCACTTGTTAATAAAGAATCTGCTTTGTAGTTTGTTCAAACATTGTTATTCTTACTGTGTTTATGGTTTCTTGGTCATTTATTATTTCCTTCGGTAACCCTTCTTCCCTCCCTGTTTCCTTCTCTCCCCTCTCCCCTTCTCTCCCTCTCTCTTGTCTTACTTTGTAGCCCTGGCTGGTTTGGAACCCATTGCATAGACCAGACTGGCTCCCAAGTGCAGAAATCATAGGCATATGACACCATGTCTAGCTACTAACTATTCTTGAGGTCCTGCTCTGTGCCAGGCAATGTATTAGACTTTGGACAGACACCTGTGAGAAGATGGTCAGGGCCTGACTGTCATGGATACTACATTCTAAACAGTGAGAACTATTGTCAGCTTTTCTTGTGTGCTGTATGACTATGACTCATTTCCATGCTGCTTAATCTGCCTGTTTTAGGGCCTAGGGTTCATGGATTCATGCTGTCATTTCATGTGGTTGATGAGAGGTGTCCATAAGAAGCCAGATATAGTTCTCTGGCTTGCCTCCTTTTCGTACTCCTGTAACTTGCCTTTTGTAGTGGCATTGGTTTGCTGTTGTGTTTAACACTCTGGCTTGAGTGTGTGTAGCTCCGACAGTTGGTGAGCTTGCTTAAATAATGGATGTCAGAGAGACTAAATGAAAACATTCAAAAAGCTCTTCCCAATTGGTAAAGGTCTTGGCAAGTGCCCAGTGGTGCTGGTATATTAGAGCAAGTTGGATCCATGTTTTTGCTAACTGTGGATTGGGTTGGGCTCTTGCCTGTTCTACCAGCTGGTCAGGTGACAGTTCCATGTTTTCAATGTGCTGCTCTTTGCTGAAGCTGTACATTGTTAAGCATCTGTGCTACTACAGGAACAGAATCTGCTGATACAATTCAGGCTTATGCTAATAATTTACATTTCCCTATGTAAATAACTTCTCCAGATTTAAAAAATAACCTGTGATTCTTAGATATTGTTAGGTTTATTTTTGTTATTGTTGTTTTTTTGCATTTTTAGTTGAATTTCAGCTATATTGTAGAATTGAGTATTATAATTTTTAAAAATACTTTTTAGTAAATGTATATTCTCAGATGTAAAGATGTTAGACTGTACTTCTAACATTCATATGTTCTCTATTATATACTTAGGATAATACATATTTTAAATTTAGCATGATACCTGTCTCTAGTCACTGAAGGTTACTTGGTTTAGAATTTGATTTTTTATAAATAATATTTTGATACATGAACATATCAGTTAAACTCTTAAGTATCCTCCTGTATATATGTTATATATAGCATTTCTATATTAATAATACATAGTAAAACACAACATTGAAAGTTGTCAGTGGCTGTTATATGTGGTGCTTTCTCTTTTTGTCTGTTTGCTAGTTACAGTTCTGTCCTAGACAGCCCCTGTCTATTGGGTATCCTTCCTTCTTGAATATTCAGGACATTGCCCACTCCCCTACTCACTCACATCATCTGTTTTCCCTCTGTTGGATCTTTTCCACTGGCTACTGTTTTCTCATTTAAAGAAGCCCCAGATTCTACTTTTTAGACTTCTTTACTCTCGTGTTTCCATGTCCACCTTGAATCCCACCACTCTTGATTGACATGCCCCTGACACTTCCCCGGTGAGCACCTGAGATCTGACTTCATTGGTGGCTCTTCAGCAGGGTTTGACAAACCTGGCCCTGCCATTTTCCTTGAGGCTATCTGTCTTCATCTTGTTTCCAGGGCATCTGTTTCTGGTCTCTAATTGCCTTCACTGGCCACTCATTTTCAATATTCTATCCATGGGGCACTTTATCTTTTCCATCCTCACTGTGAGTCTTTTCTACATCAAGTCTTTAAATGTCTTACTTATAATGTCTCTAGTTCATTTCAAGTCACAGAAGAGAAATAGCAATGGCCATGCATTAATTATTTCTGAAGTTGCTTGATGAGTTTTATTTTACTGCTTTCTCTATAATTTTATTTATGTTATACATTTTCCCTGATGAAAAGTTAAAGTCTGTGTGATGATGCTTCCCAATTTTTTTTTTCTTTAATCCAGGCTTTCTCCTGAGTTGTAGACCTGTATATGGGTTTAACATCTCAATACTGATATTAATAGATATTTACCACTGAATATGTCCCAAACTGAACTAACTTTTCTACTTAGCTTTCATCACAATGATAGGAATGCTGTCCTTTCAGGTGCTTATTAGAACACTAAATGCTGTATTTCGTTTTTCTCATTTTTGTGGTCCTCTACCCCCACCATGTGCAAATCTGTAAAGTACCCCCACATCTGACCTGTCAGAACTGCTTCCCCTGCTGGCACCTTGGTCAGTTGCTGTGATCTCTGCTTCTCTGCCCCTCATAGGCTGGAGTCCTTACAGCAACTGGAATCTTCCTGTGAAGCAGAAGTCTTGTTATGCTCTGATGTACTGAAACCCCAGTGGTGGCTTTCCATCTCACTCAGTAAATACTGTGGTCCTCAGTGAGGTCCCCAGGACAGTGTAGCTTGTATCATTACTGTAAAATAGAGACACAAGGTAAGAAACATTGGAGAACCACACAGGTAGTTTTAAAATATCTGGCAAAGGAAATGAAGCAGTTGAAATTAATTGTAGTCATGTATTTTATTTAAGCTTGTATGTCAGAAGTGTTTTTATTTCTGAAGTGGGTTACATTGTCCTTGTGTAGTTCACTGTTTGTGCTGAGTCATAGCACATCTCCAGCTGTAGCTAGTGACGGCCATGTGGTGCAACACAGGTCTGTAGGACCCAGCTCCTGTACTACTGCTTCTCTGTCCTCTCAAGCTCTTTTTTTCTTTAACTACACTTTGTGCCATCATCATTGGCCTCCTTCATGTTCCTCAAGCACTGTGTTAGGGGCCTTTTTATCTCTAGTTCTCTCTGTTTGGAATCTTCTTCCAACTCAGTCTATGTTTTTCTCTTATTTCCTATGTGTCTTACCTTCTCAGGGGCCTCCGCACCCCTCACAATTCTCTAGCATTCTCTATAACCCTTCACACAGTACTTTTTCTCTATCACCATTTAATATAATAAATATTTCTGTGCTGGTTTGAGTAAGAACGTCCATAGGCTCATATATTTGAATGCTTAGTCATCAGGGAGTAGCAGACTTGGGAGGGATTGGAAGGTGTTGTTATGTTGGAATAGGTGTGGTCTTGTTGGAGGAAGTGTATCATTGGGGTGGACTTTGGAGTTTCCCAAAGCCCAAGCCAAGCCCAGTGTCTCTTCTGCTGCCTGTGAATCCAGATGTAGAACTCTTAGCTACTTTTCAGCACTATGTCTGTCTGCATGTTGCCATGATGACAGTGGACTAAACCTCTGAAACTATAAGCAAGCCCCAATTAAATGCTTTCCTTTATAAGAGTTGCTGTGGTCATGGTATCTCTTCACAGCAACAGAACACTGACTACGACAATTTCCATCAGTATCTTTTCTCTTTCTGTTCACTGGAACAGGAGTTATATGATTAGTGTTTTTTGTCAGTTTTGTCCCTTGCTTTCTTTCAGAGCAGAGACAGAGCCTTTCATGTAGGAGATAGACATTTGTTGAATAATTAAATGGAATTAATGACTAAGAATGCTTATTAGTAAGAATAGCACAAATGAGTATACTGTATTGCTTTAGAATATGTTGGTGTCATCTAGTAGTTTAAAGTTCTGGTTCAAGTGAGTATATGTTTTTCTTAATAGAGACTTCACAAATATGTATGTGTTAAGGAAGTTCTAGATTCTATGTAATAAATCTATCAGTTTCTGAAACTCAGCTAATATATTAGTTTTAATATTTTTAGATATCAATAGTTACAAACTCATTGGAAGAGTTTGTATATTTTTATGTTTTAATAGCTGGATTCAAGACCATTCATTTGGGGAAATTTTGAAACTAGATATTTCTAGTTAAGTTTATGTAGATAGATTTTAGACATGATGTCCTTAATTGAAATTGGCAATGTCATGACATAAGGTGGCAATTATTTCTAAGAGCTTGTTTTCAAAACATTCTTTTGAGTAATAATGGCTTTTGCTCATTTTTAAAAGCTCACTTCATTTGAAAGGGACAGATTTAGTATTTACTTCTTTAAAGATATTCCTAAACATTCTGTTGACATGCATTCATTGTAGAAGAAGTCAGCAAATTTTCAAACTCTCCTAGCTAAAAAAAGTATAATTCTTTAAGTTGAGCTACTTTCTCCATATTTTGTGAGTCAGTCAGGAACTGTATAGTAGTTTGGCTTCAGTCATCCATTGTGTTGAAGTGTGTGTCTGTAAGTAAGTTTACACATCTAACATGCCACTGCCCCTCTTCTGCCCTTGGGATCCTACACAGGAGGCCTCTTGTACATTAGGTGTCAGTTGCCACACAAATTTAAGCATCGTGCCTGTGTCCATAAACATGCTAAATAATATAGTTTGGTTTGACTTATTATTTTCAGCAAAAAATAAAGGATACTAACATTTTCATCTTCATCCTAAGGTCCCTCCTTAGACATGCTCACTCAGAGGTTCTTGACCACATTACTTCTGCTAACCTCGTCTTTGTTGTTCCTCATATTTAAAGGCCTGAATTTCACCAATACTTACTGCTTGATTGGCTGGAGGATAAGTCCATCCTATGACCCAGGACTATAAAGCTGTGTTTCATAGACGCTACCAGAACAGATTTATTTGGTAGCTGCTGGAGACATTGTATGGAATGATTTTGTAATGTTGGGGAAGACATCACTGAGGCATTTATTGACTGTATGTTTTTCTGGTTTCATAATGTGACCATTCTAGTCATGACCATGCTGTGATTTAGGGGGCTAACACTGCTCTGGAACAACATTCTGGAAGAGGTAGCCATGGTAGCTTGAGTAGCCAGCTTACTCCTTTAAAGCACATATACATGAATGTATAGCTGCATACATACACACAGACATAATTGCATATATTTTGGGGGATGCTGGTATTCCAGTACATCTGTATAGTGTGTGATGGTCAAATCAGGATCATTGATGTATCTGTCTTCTCAGATATAATTTCTTTATGTTGGAAACATTGAGAGTCCTCTTTGTAAGACCAGCCACTCAGTTAACAGTCAGTCCTATCCTAGCTGTTCTGAATTATACAGTAAATTATTGTCAGCTGTAGTTGTCCTACTGCACTACAGGAGATTAGAAATCTTTTGTCTATCTTACTTCACCGTCATGAATTGTCCACTTTCTGTGCTTTTGACCCTTTCCTAACCTTTGACCACTGTTCAGCTTTCTGCATCTGTGAAGTCAACTTTGTAGCTTCCATGCAGCATTCCATGCCAGTGAGAATGTGTGTTCATCTTTCTTTGCCTGGCTTATGTCACTTAATGTAATAGTTTCTAGGTCATATGGCTTCAAATAACAGGATTCAGTCTTTTATGGTGAAATAATATTCTACTCTCTGCGTGTGTGTGTGTGTGTGTGTGTGTGTGTGTGTGTGTGCGTGCGTGCGCACGCGCGCGCCACATTTTCTTTGTCCATTCCCCCATTGACAGACAATGAGGTTGATTCTTTCTTTCTCTCTCGGCTATTATGACTAGTGCTACAGTAAACATGGCATAAGAATGTCTCTTTGATATACCAACTTCAATTCCTTTAAATATATTCCTTGTACTGGGATTTCTAGATTATGTGGTAGTTCTATTCCAGGGTATTTTTTGTTTGTTTTGTTTTTTGAGATCTAGTCCAGACTAGCCTAAAACTTATGATCTTCCTGTCTCAGCCTCCCGGGTGCTGGCACTGCAGGCCTGCACATGCCGTGCCCGGTTTATTTCTAGTTGTTTGTTTGTTTGTTTCATTTTTAAGGAACCTGAATACAGTTTTCCACCATAGCTGTACAAATTGACAGTTCTACCAGTATGACAGAGTTACCTTTTTTACTTTATCCTTCCTGGCATACTACTACTACTATAATTTTATTATTATTATTATTATTATTATTATTATTATTATGTGCTTTTGATAGTATCCATTTTCATTAGGGTGAGGTGATATCCCATTGTGGTTTTGATTTATATTTCTCTGATGATCAGTGACATTGAACATTGTCTCAAATACTTGTTGGCTATTTGTCTTTTTAAAAGAAATATTTGTTTAGGTCATTTGCCCATTTTAAGATCAGACTATTTGTTTTCTCCTGTTGAGCTGTTTAAGTTCTTTATATGTTCTGGATGTTGATCCTGGCAGGTAAATAGTTTGCCAGCATTTTCTCAAGTTCTGCAGGTTGTCTTTTCATGCTTGTTTTCTTTTCTGTGCAGAAGTTTCTACAATACTTCATCATCATCCAGCTTTCTTAAAGAGAAGCAATACCTCTTTATTGCATTCTTTTAGTTCTTTCATTTACCATGTGGCCCAGGAACGTGTGCATACATCCTGGAAGGTCCCTTCTCCATTGTGTTTATACAAGAGGCTAGGGATTATACATTTGGAGTCGTTGCCCAATGGTTATGAGCAGAAGCACACTTTTAAAAGGTGAGCTGCTGGAAGGAGACTTACTGGCTTTGGCCTGGTTATAGGCCCTCCATACTATCTACTGCTGGGACTAAAGGCTTGTGCCATCATGCCAGGAGAGAATATTGATTTTCTAAGACATGGTTTTTTACTCTGATACCCAGCTGGCAGTAACCACAGATATAAAGACCAGTGTGTTGTGTTTCTGGGAAGAGGAACTGTAGAAAGGAGTGATTAGGATTTCATATTACTGTAGTCTGGGCTTTGTAGAATTCCTTTACTATTAGATCCATCAGGGTAGGCTGCTGTCTAAAGGAGGAGGTGGCAACTTTTCATAGGCTACTTGGAAGAAAGACTAGGCTAAGGATAGTTTTTAAATGAATTATTTTATCCTATTGTTTAAAAAAAACTGTAAAATTGTCTCTATTTAACTAACATTAACAAACAGACTTCAGGCTCTAGGATTTTGTAGCATGTCTGATATACAACTAAATTGTTAGAAGACGTGAACACAGGAACAGTACAGATGGCCTTTCTGTCTGGTGCCACAGGTTTGTTCAGTTCTGGGGCTACTTTATAGGGTAAGAAGTGCTGCAGCTGGTGAAGCATGTTGGCCAGGAATCAGCCTGTTGTGCTTATTAGCTAGACCAGCACTAGAGGCATCATTGGAGCAAGAGGAAAAAGATCATGGGCCCTGGGAAGACTTGAGGACTGGGGTAGTCCTAGCTGAGGATATTGCAGAGAAAGGAATTAACAATGGGGTGATATGAAATCAGTATAATGGGAGACCAGCATTAGAAAATATGCATGTATATGGATAAGTCTTAATGAAACTTCTTATTTTGTGTAGTTAAATGTTAGTAAAAAATAAAAAATATGTGTATATATAATAGAAAAATTGAAATGTATGATATGTGATAAAGATATTATTTCATGAAATATTGCTTCATTTTTGTATACACACACACACACACACACACACACACACACACAGGACATATACACAGTGGTGCAGGAGTTACTTTGAATAACCTGGGCCTTACTTTGGGTCAAGCTCTAGAATATATAGGAGTACCGTCCTGAATGGGTTCCCGTGTTCTTAGCATAGACAGCAGGTCCAGCTACTTTCCCAGAAGCTATCTCTATGGAAGCAACTGTAGTGAAGACTTAAAAAAAAATAAGAAAAAAAAAGCAAAAAACCTAGGTAGGTCTGAGGCTGTTTACCCATGTGAGATGCTTCCTATTGTAGAGGAGCTGGGGAGAGACGTCAAACAAAGGCAGGGATAGGAACAAATGTCTCCGTCCCTCCCTTCTTACTGAAGAGTTTCCAAGAATACAGACGTTTAGCCCCAGCCCTTGTCTCTTGCTTCCTGCTTTAATAGCTATTTCCTTGCTTTCTAAGATTTATTCTTTTTTTTTTTTAATTTCCTAGCAGAAATATTCCCCACATATCAAGGTCTGAGCAAGAAAAAAGCCATTCTAACTTACATTACTCTGCTAGTGTTGTGCTTCTGAGGTTCACTGAGGAAGGTGGTGGAATTCACATACTTAGGTTCCTGGTGGATGGTAGTAGCTGACTCTTCCTGGTGATGTCACTGAGGTCTCAGAAACTCCGACTCAAAGTTGCTCAGGCTCCATGTGTTTATTTGTGTGCCCTGCCCCCCTTGAAGCATTTCTCAGATGGTGGCTGCTTCTCTGTGCCAATGGGCCTACAGAGTACTGACCCACATGCTGTACCTCACACAGAGGTTTAAATTAGGATCTTTAATCTGTAAGAAGCTTACAGCTTGTGAGTAGCCAGCTGCTCTGGACTTGATGTGGGCAGAACTGAGCTTTGACTGGCTGTTGTGGGGTTCAGTAAATCATGAGGGTTGATGATTTGGTGGCAGGAGCCACAGGGCCTAGGAGTGGGTGAGTGGGGCCTTGTATGATGGAATGGGGCAATGATGTATCCTTGTGATTGAATGGAGGCTCAAAGTGCTATGGGTCTGTTCCTCCTGAGCATTAAGCCTAAGTACCTGCTGATGTGCAGTTAGCTCTGCAAAACATGCATTTTCATATCTGTAAAACATGTGTTTTCATCTCACATATGTGAATCTGATACACCTAGCACAATGCCAGTGCTGTGAGGAAAACTCAGAAGTGTGAGAATTGAGCCTTTCCTCATGTTACTTCTTATTTATTTGAGGTACAAGACTAAGCCCTGCTGAAACATTTATCCACAGGCCGAGTATTCGATTTAGCTGGTAGCTGTTTGTTCAGGGTAGCCAATTATAAAACTCCAAAATCATAAGCATGGGACATTGATAGAAACACTGACAAAGGAGGCAGCCCTGGGCTCTGAATGGTAGGATTTAGGAGTTGGGGTGAGGGCAAAGCACAGAATGTGGGAGGAAGGTGTGAACTGAGACAGAGAGGATGGATGGGCAGGCAGTGTTCGGACAATAGGACCTTGTCTCTTGTTCATGTCCTGTCAGTCTCACGTACTTTCTCATTTCATGACTTAATGTAGCTCTTGGGTTCCTCCTTTCCTCCTGCGTGTTATAGTGATTCCTAATTCTTATTGAGCACTTGCTACCTATCATTTTATGCATGACACGGAGTGTCTTGTTACATATTGATAGCAATCTTGCCATACGTGCTTAGTGTTTAGTAGGCACTTTATAGCCAGCAAAGATTGAATAACTTACCCACAGTGACGTAACAGGAAGTGATTATGTCTGGAATCCCTACTAGGGTGTCTTAAATTTCCAGAAAGTAGAAGCTAAATTCCCAAACCTGTGGTTGACAGACTTGTGCACAGAGGTCCTCGAGTCTCCTAAAATGTGCAAAGCCCAGACTAGGTAGTCAGTGTTTTTTTTGGTTGGGGAGAGGTTGCAGGGGTGTCAGGAATTCAGGGCTTCCTGGTTGATTCCACTGTAGAGTCTGGTTTAGGATCTGCAGCTTGATCTCTGTACTTTAAGGCCTCTAGTATTTGACTGAGTGTACTCTGTCTCCAAGTTATTCATGGAGCCCTTTATGGAGGGTGATTCTTTATCCGCTTATTTGGTGACAGGGTATCCTATCCTACCCTACCCTAACAGGGCACAGTATCTGGGACTCCCAGAGAGAGTGACACTGGTGTGAGGAGGAACAGACCTGGTAGGGTGATTTTCCTGGAGCCAGCAGCCATTTTCTCTGAGTGAAACCTTGAGTGCAGAGCCTACTCACAAAACTCAGGAAATCTCTGACTGGTTACTCACATCTTCTGCTCTCCTGGGTCCCTGCCTTCAGTGGGGAAGAGGGAGGGTCACATGAGGGCAGATCTCAACAAGTTCTGTTCCTCTCTGTCCCCAGATGAACCTGAAATGGACACGAAGTGCCGAGTCGCTGGGGTGGCTGGGAGCAGCCCTAAATTTAGCAAAACTGTAGCTGTTGGGGGGCCGCCCTGGAGGAGGCCAGACCCAGCTGAGTGGACTAGATTTATAGTCAGCAATGCGGTCAGCATTGTCTCTGCTTAGTGTCACCTCTGCTGGGCAGGCTTGAGCTTATATAGCATCTTTTGGTTTCCAAAGACAGAAGTTTGTTGGGCTGTCCTGCAGGGGTCCCTGGCTCTGCCCTCAGAGACTAGGCTTCATCCACACTAAGGAAACTATCCCTTGGTTTTCCACTTACCCACTCATCTATTCCTCCCTCCCTCATGGTCTGGAATTCTTACTGCATAGCCACACCTTGGACTGTAGATTTCTTTCATGTCTGTTGGCAAGCTTGCTAACCTTTACCCCAAGGCCCTGGAGAGAAGATAGGAGCTACTATGGTTATTGTGATCAAGGCAGGGGTTTCGAGAAGAGGAGTTGAGATGGTTAAACAGGGTTTTAAGGCCCGAGATGCTCTCTTTTGACTCCTAGAAAGTGAGCCAGCTGATGATAGTGGTTGTCCACATATCACCCAGAGTCAGTTGTGATGGTTTGATGTACAAGTCTTAGACAGTTAAGAACTTCTCTCTGGCCAGCTAAGACCTGTGTCCTGATGTGGGCAATTTGAGGGGAAGTGACTTGTAAGAGTAGAGAATGGCAGTCTGTGGGTAACAACATCTTTGCCTTGGGACTGTTCTCCCAGCCCTCAGATTTAATGGTAATTGCTTGATCAAAGGAGGCTCTGTCTCATTAGTGTCCCAGGAGATGATAATCTGGCCGAATTTTCTCAGATCTTTAAGAGTGATGATTACACTGTTGGTCAGGGCTGGGATCATATCTGTGATATGATTTGCTAGTATAAATCACTATGTCTCAGTCAGGAATTGTTGGGTCATTGCCATTATCTTTGTTTTCTTCCCCCACTCCCATGTGTACAGGGATCTTGATAGAGAAATACTTCAGTGTCTTGCCATAATTGTACCCAGAAAGATGTTTCCAGGCACTTGTCACAGCTCCTGCCCCTTTAACACACTTATATCCCAGACTGGTCACATGAACTACACAAAGCCATGTTCCTGGTGCTCCAAGCATGCTAATGATGCTGGCATGTTTAGGTGCTAATGCTTTAAGGGTAACAGGGAAAGATTTGCAAACAGGCATCATGTGGGAATGATTCTAGTCTAGCCTGGAGCTGTTTTCCTTCTTTCTGTAGTTGAAGTATTTGTTCTGTCTTGCAGAACTTCTGCTTGCTGAAGTTCTCTTAAATACAGGAAACACATACTTGTTACCCTGGAGAACATGATATTGCTTCCTCGATAAAAGACCCACCCAGCCTTTGGCTAAATACGTCAGTGTGCAACACTCAGTAGCCATCATGTGTTTTAGTTATACGTCTGCAGTTGACAAGTTGCTTCATTCTGGAAAGGGGAATGAGTCTCCCAAGGAGGACCTCTGCTGGTTCTGGTTGGTAAAGGAAGGGGTCCTTGTATAGATTCTGGAGCATGCTGATTTTTTTAAAGTAAGGATAGGTATCAAGCTTCTTTCTATGTAATCTCATTCCCTATATTCTGCAATTGTAATGTCAGAGTGAAGATGTGAGTGATCCCTATGACTAGGAAAGAGAGGGGAGGAGTGGAGGTCAGCAGAGCAGAAGCTAAGGGACCTGGAGGATGTGTACATGCTCTTGTTGGGTTCTTCAGACATCCATGCCAGCAGTTTGCTGATTGATATTTCCTGTGTCCCTTACACTTACCATGTTTCCCTGTCGTTGAGGTGGCACATGCTTTTCTTGTGGAGAAGCCCACAGTTAGGAAGGTACTTTTGCTCCAGAGAGTGTACAGCTTTCACAAAGGATGTTTGGGTACCTGTCTTTTTATATTCTTCCCTTTGTTAGTGAAAATCACCAGGGATTATTGCGTGGTAAAAATCCTTGGTGTTCTTCAAGTTCAGGTTCATTTCTTGCTGTCTATTATAGGCAACTGAGGTGAGGTTTTTGGGCTTGAGCTAGCTTCTGCTGTCTCAGCTGTCAAGTAGCCTGGCAGAACCAAAAGTTTCAGGAGTCCCGATCAGTGAAGGCAAATATTTGAATGGATCAGCAGATGAGTATGTGTATTTAGAAACTCACCCCAGAGGAAGAACCCTGGGTAAGCCTGGCTGCTCATCCTTGCTTGCAGGTCAGAGCACACCCAGGCTGCATCCTCTCGTCCTAGGCCAGCTGAGGTCATTTCCTTATGTACCCAAGGCTGCCTACACCCAGCCACTGTTTCCTGTTTTGTGTCAGGAAGTGCAGGTCACTCGTCTTGTGACCTCAGGGTGGCTTTTGCTCATTTACCAGAGTTTTGTTTCCCTTACAGTTCAGATCCAGAACTTGTCTTGGACTCCCTCTGTGCCTTCTTCTCTGACCTAGAGCTTTGGCAGCCACTGGGAATTACAGCCCTGGAATACTGATTCCAAATTGTACATCTACTGAGTTTCTTGGGCTTGTTTTTCACAGACCCTTTGCCCCTAGCTTCCACCACTTCTGTCTCATTAGTAAGTTCTATTTCTTATAAAAAGTGACTCCATTTCACTATATTCATAAGACACAAATCCATCTTTAGACTCAGTGTCAAAAGAGTATATAAAATTTGACAAATTAAAGAATTTTGAAAGCATATTTCTTTTCTATGGGAGTAGTCAAATGTTACATGTCTGCCATACCTTCAAATGTGGTAAGAATGTGCTTAGAGGTCTATATGTGGCTTTTGGATTTTTTTGTAGCAGAGATGGAGGCACTGAAATTTGTTGGTGGAAAGTCAACCTATTTGTACAAAAGTCCATTTTCTTCCAGTTAAAAAATAACATTTAAAATCTTTGTCATTAGTTTATTTTTCATAGCATTTTTACTGACCTATAATATACATGTAAAAATATGACCATTTAATGTGCTCAGCACAAGGTTTATACAGCCCATAAACAGCTCCAAGATAAGAAAAAAAATGGGAATATTACAATCTCCCAAAGATACTCCAAAGTATTTTCTTGTCACTCACTACCCATCCTAGGGTGGATACTATTTTCATCTAATTGCTAATAGATTAGTTTTCTCTGTTTCAAACTTCATATAAATAGAACCATACAGAATTTTTACTTTGTAGTCTGGCTTCTTTTACCCCTTTCTGTTTATGACATTCATCCACGCTGTGTGCTATTTTCTAAGAAGTGTAGTATTCCTTATTATTAACAGACCACAATGGGTACTGATACTGTGGTGGATGTTTGGTTGTGCTTAGATTGTCATTGGAAATAGTACTACGTGACTATGTTTGTTCACGGCTTTTGGTGAATGAATATCAACATATTTATATGTTCTAAGCAATTTAGTTATGAGACCATTACTGAGTATTCTTAGTTCTGTCATTAGCGGGTAGAAGCTCGGGGACCACCATTGTATATTTGGTCTATTGTTGACCTACCTATATAGTAGAATGTAACTACTATACAGCTCTGTAAACATATGCATGCATATATGCGTGTGCATATACACTTGTGTGTGTACATTTTTGTTGTATTTGCTTAGAAGTAAAATTGCCAGATTATATTTTTAAGGTAGTACCAAAGCAGTTGTACCAATCATGCTTCCAGCAGGAAAGTAGGAAAGTTCTAGTTGTCCCATGTCCTTGCCAGTATTTGATGTTATCTTTCTTTTCACTGCTAGTTATAATAGGTGCTGTGGTCTAAACATACACTTTAATGCTTAGCCTCTTGCTCATTTCATAATAGGTTTGCCTATCTTATTCTTGCTGGTTTGTAGGAAATTCAGTATCGATATATGTATTGTAAACATTTTTTCCTTCCCCTAACTTCTAGTCTCCCTATTTTCAGATTAACTCTTTGAAAATACTAGCATTGTATACAGTATTGTGGAGGATATCTTATTGCTAACCATATTGAAGTTGGGCCACATTGATCAAAATCATCTGCAAAGAATCCCTGAGGTATTGGTTATATAGGGTAGGACAGGATCTCTTCAAGTTATTGGTATATGAAACTGATGTCTTTGGGACACATCAAAATAAAAATGTTAAGTGTTTGCTGTGTGTCATGTGGTATTCTAGACACTCCACATAGGCTGCCCCATTTATCCCTAAAGGAATCTGGCCAATTAAGTGCTATTATTACTCCATATTCAAGCAATAAGTAATACATAAATAAATAAATAAATAAATAAATAAATAAATAAATAAATAAATAGCTCAAAGAAGTTTTATAAATGCCCAGGGTCACAAAGCTGGGTTCCAGGCTTGCAGAGTTTGTGCTGTTGCTGCTATTCTGTACTATTCACTGCACAGAGAGAGCCACATTTCTCAAGTATTGTTCTATTGTGGTGCCAGTTCTAATAAGTGCTCAGTAAATACCTCTTGAAGGAAAGGATTCAACAGTGTGTGTTAGACAGAGCCTTTACTGAGTAGGGAAGTTTGTCCTGGCAATGGGATGCTGGTATAAGAAGCAGCTGCATTCCATACTGCTGTATGCCTGTCATCAATAATACCTGTCACTGAGGAGACAGTGAACATTTGTGGAGTGAAAGAATCAGTGTACAGGTAGTGGACTCTGCTTAGTAGATGTGGGAACTCAGCAGGCACTATAGGAATCAAGGCTCAGGCCAGCAGTTGGTGTTATATGGGTGGCCTGGAAACATTTAGTCCAACTAGAGTATCCTGGTTGTATAGCAACAGGGCAGCAAAGCTTGTGGTTAAAGAACAGGGTCCTTTGTCAGCAGGAGAGGTCATCCCAGTCATTGACAGTCAGATTAGAAGAGGTTTCAGCTGGTATGCAGGGCTAGCAGGAATCAAGGTCAAGTAAGTAAAGGTTACGAGGTTTCAGGCAGTAAAGTTCAGGGTGGCTGGAGAGAGCCAGGAGTACTATTGCCAGCCTGGACTTCCCTCCTGAATGGAGTCTTTCTTCTTGATAGTTTGTAGTACCTAGGAGGAACATATTAAACTCAGGAGGAGACAACTCAGGTTGAACCAGAAGAAACTCCTGTGCATGTCTTGCCCAACTCTTCATTTGACAGTTGAGGAAATTAAAATTCCAGTGAGAGGTTATTTAGTAATTAGCAGAGCTAGCACTAGAACCAGGTACCACAGAGTTTTTCCTATTTCCTCATGTTATGTCAAAAATTAAGAGCTGATGGGAATTGTGCAGCTGACAAGGAGAGAAGATGGAAGGAAGGCCTTGAAGAGGTTAAGATTGGATTTAATATGGGAGAGGAGAGGGGTGCAGGCTAGAGAACAGCCTAGGCTGGGATTTGGATAAGGAAGCTACTTAGAAAATGACCATTGACTAGATATCTTTTTCAATCTTATTAAAATATGATTTACAGAGATGTGCAATGTGCTAGAGAATGGACAAAAGGACTGAGTAAGAAGTAAGGATTGTACCTCAGCTGTGCCTAGACTTACCTGAGGCTTTAGGACTTCTCTTTTTGCAGAGCCTGGGAAGATTTAGGACTGGAGATCCACAAAAGGGACTCCTGATGCTCCTCTGGGGGACCAGCTTCTAGGGATTCTCACACGTAAACAGTGACATCACAGTGCACCTGGTCTCAGTGGGCTACAGGTGGTATTCTAAGGGTTTCTCTGTGTTTGCCCATTGAAACTTCGCAGTAATTGCAGAGTAACTTTTATATCTGAAAGGTGAGGAAACTGAGTCTCAGATATAATATCTTTCCCTTAGAGGTATATATGGCAGAGGCAGAATGTGTGAGCTAGTTTGAGGATTTGGCACCAGTAGGATGTGTAGGAGCTTCTGGAGCTCAGCTTCTGACCATTTAGTTCCTGGGTTTCACCCTGTTGAAGTAGCTGCCCTGGTGCTTCAGAGAGGGGCGTGCTGCCCTGTGCATTTTTTATAGATTAGCCCCTGCCTTGTGACAAAACAAGTCAAGTAGAAAAAAACAAACCAACATTTCATGACTTCCTGCAGAAAAAGCCACAGAGCTTGTCAAGTAGAGGTAAGACCACCCAGAATCCCTGGATATTTCCTGCTAAGGGGCACAAGGACTTTAACCTTACCTGTGGTGACACTGAGATCTGGCCCTCATGTTGCTGTTTCTTCAGTGGTCACTGTCTCTGACCCTCTTACACCTGTAAAGTTTAATATAGTGTCTGGGGCAATGCCTGGAGACTGAGGGTCTGTCCTCAGTTCTCCACAAGCTAATTCAGGGACTTTGAGAATTTCTGGGTTCCCTTCTGCAGAAGGAGGTTGGGTTTGAACAGTGGTTTCCAAAGAAATATAGAACATTATCTTCAAACAAAATATTACTTAGAGGTACAGAATATAAAACAGTAAAATAAGCTAAAATTTTTCAAAGAAGAGGAATAAGAAGAGGAGGAGACCGAAAAGGGAAAACAGGATGAGGTCATTAGATTTGGTTGGTAATTGCACTCAGTGCTGCTGTTTTGCTTCTGCATCTTTCTGCATATGGTTCCTGCCCCTCACTTTGCCTTTGCTCCATCTAGTCTCATGGAGGGTTTTGAATTACTCTGGGTCTTCTTTAGCTTCTGCCTTCTCATGGAATCTCAGTGCTGCTATTGATTTTCTTAGCTTCTAGGTTTCTATTGCATTTGTCAACCATTTCAGTCATTTAATTCTTCATACTACCTAATGAACGCCTCCAAAATTCATAGTTTTTTTTGTTGTTATATACATACACAGCATGTGCTTGTATTTGCATTTGTACATAAATATCTGCATCTCTGTATGTGTGAATTCATACTGCACGTAGACATGCACATACAGGTCCTTAAGGAAGGACCATGAGCTTTATCCCCTAGTGCCTAGTACATAACCTAAATGAGACACCAGAAAAGTTTTGTAATCATGGGGTTTCCTTCCTTGCTATCCTAAATGTCTTGTACATTTCAGATGATACTCAATTAAGTATGATTGTGTAGATTGTG
>CABHPQ010111894.1:0-15141 GCA_902168405.1 Peromyscus aztecus
CTCGTCCCATATATCCTTCACTTGTCCTTATTTTTGCCTTTGTCACAGTTTCAGTTTTCTAATTCTTCTGCCTTGTCTTCAAGTCTGCCATCTTGTCTTCAACTTGAAATATTTTGTTAGTGAGAATTTTTACTAGAATTTTTTGATTTATTTTCTTTCCTTTACATATTTTAGTTTAATTTTTCATCATGTTATACCTTTCCGAATGAGTTAGTCACATGCTCCCTCAGTTCCTTATTGTATGAAAGGTTTTGTGATCTATAGTGGTATTCTATTTGTACTGAAATGTGATTTTATTTGTATGTTAATAAATAAAGTTGTTCAGAGGTCAGAGTTATTTAGCAAACCATAGGGAAAGCCAGGGCGGTGATGGTGCACGCCTTTAATCCCAGTACTCAGCAAGCAGAACTAGGTAGATCTCTGTGTGTTCAAGGATACAGTCAGCATTGGAGACACACGCCCTTAATCTCATTACCAACCATAGACCTGGAGGTCTGTACAGAGAGGCAGTGATGAGACAGCCACGTAGTTGGGTTTATGACCAATGAGAAGGAAGAACCAGAACTCTATTTAAGGACAAACGCACAGGAAGTAGCTCCCTTTTTCGGAGAGGTTTCTTGGCGGAAGAAGCTAGCCAGCAGCACGCGGGTAAGCTCCTAACTCTGACCTCTTGGGTTTTTATCTTTACCTTGGCTCTGTGTTTCTTATTTAATAAGACGGTTAGTTACATCTACAGTGATCTCATTGAATTCTCCTGGAGGTAATTTTTATCCTGTTTGATATTCTGGAATACTGTTATAATCATTCTTTGGATTCTTTTTTTAGTATGTCTTTGAACATACTCACATTTAAGCCTATGACTCTGACATTTGGAATTGTGTTGATTTGATTTCTTTAATTTTTGTTCCTTTTTTCTGCATTGAAAATTTTATATTTGGGAGTAGAGCACTGCTTGCAGTGTTCCTAATCTTCTGTATGCCTCCAGTGGATGTGTTTTGTAATGCTCAAGTGAGCTTGGTTAGAGCACACTTAAAAATTTCATTGCTGCTCTCTGAATGGACAGAAAGTTCAGTTTCTGTACCTTCAGCTCATATGTCCTCTTCCCTGATAATAACTTTCTTTGTCATTCTGAAAAAGAATATTTTGTAGATTTTATATTATCTGGTATCCATGAGATACAACCTTATCTCAAACTTGAGGACTTTTCTGAAGTTTGCTCCTTTAAATTTCATGCTACTTTATAGTCAGTAATTTGGAATTGGATACCATGAAACTACCCACATCAGAATTCATACCTATAACATACCTTAGACTTATAGTAGAATAAATCATTTATAAATTTTAAGAAGCCATTTATTTTTCTTCTTCTACCTCCCCCCAACACTCATAAGGAAATTAGATATACCCTTGTTTGGATGAACTGTGAAAGAATTAGTGGGATCAAGAAGTATTCCTCTAATGAGTAATTTCTTTTACACAGGATGTGCTTCATGGCTGGAGAATTGGCTCAGTTGTCTATAACAATTCCTGATCAGATAAAAGGCCCAAGTTTGATTTTTAGCACCCACTGTATGGTCCTGAACTGTTTCCAATTTCCAGGAATCCAAATCATTGTTTTTATATTTATATGCACAAGGAATACTAGTGTTGCAGAGGCATCCACGCAGACAAGACAGCCATACACATTTAATAGGAAAAAGAAGGAAAAAAAGAAAGAACAAAGTTATCATTCATAGGGTATTTAAATGGGTTATGAAAATATTACCTTAATGTGTGGTTAGAGATGTTGACCATTTAGGAACCTGTTGGTGAAAAGTCTCAAGGCAAATTATACAATAATAATGGTCTGCAAACGTTTACTTAAATCCTCCTTACATTTTGTTTCAGTCTTTCAGCGTCTATGTCCAATTTTCAGCAGAAGAAAGGACAATCACTGTGTAGTAATCAGAATTGTATCAAGAGGATATTGCTCAATTTACTGGAAATAATATAGTACAATGGTAACAATCAATTTTCTTTTTATATTAAAAACCAGTAACATTTTTTGCAGGGAGAAAAATTCACTGTATGGGTAGCATGCATGTCTGAGACCTTCAAAGAATTAATAAAATATCACACCAAAAACTGAAAAGAAAAAACATAAAGAGGGAGGCTAGAAAGAGCTTCCTATTGTGGCAGTCTGTTTCATTTCACTAGTTCCAAGGCAGGAGATATGGACCCACTTGACTGTGTTACTGCTGTGTATCAGAAATGATTAGTTAGGTCACACCCACCTGTCTATTTCCT
Organism: Peromyscus aztecus; assembly: GCA_902168405.1. Lineage (NCBI taxonomy): Eukaryota > Metazoa > Chordata > Mammalia > Rodentia > Cricetidae > Peromyscus > Peromyscus aztecus. Next base: position 2,287 of record CABHPQ010111894.1, read on the forward strand.
GTGGACCACTCTATCACATCTTCATATAAATGGAGCTGTTGACCATGTGGAAAATATAGACTAAATTCTCCTATCTTCACCTTAAGTCCATATCTGTTTGGGAAATCCCAAATCTGGAAAATGTCATACTCTGCCTGTAGGTTTTCTCTCTGGTTCATATTCATGTTTTCTCCAACAGGATTAGTGAAGTGAGTCTTCCTCAGAGAGGAGTGCAGCTGAAAGAGAGGCAGCATTCTATAGTGAATGTGCCTGTTCTTGAAGTCAGAAAATATACTGATTTCTTCCTAAAAGCAATGTTATTGAAGGTGTCCAGAGGAGAAATGTAATAAAAGTAAGTGGATAAATAAAAGTATCATAACCTTCCTAGAATTTAAATTCTTTCAGAGGAAACTACCAAAAAGCAACACAGACATACATACAGATACCAAACATTGATATGAAAAATGCACACACAGAGTGAGAGAGAGACAGGGACAGAGAGAGAGACTCACATCCATAGAGACATGTGTACATCATACAGCTACATACAATATACACATATATGCATGTCAGACACACACATGAAAATACAGTCATAAATATACAGGCACATGAAGCCAAATAGACACACAGAAACAGAAATCTGCCAAACACACAGGCTCACACACAAATGCACAGTTTTATAGACAATTACACACAAGGAGACATACACAGATTGAAACACCCACAGAGAGAGACATTCTCATAGACAACTTTATCCTCACATCCAAAGACAAACTGACAGACAAAGAGACAGACAGACACACAGAAACACAGATACACATATGTGCAAGCAATATGCAAAATAGACAAATAAATAGTCACATGCAGACACATATAACGTAAAACACACACAGGGAGTTATACACAGAAACAAACTTCCATACAGAAAGACACTGACATGAGACAAAATTATGCTCAGTTCCACAGACAGATAGATATGCAGATAGACAGATAGATATGCAGATATATGTGCATGAAACACATATATACACAGCAACACAGATATACACACAGATACAGAAACATACTCCCATCCACAATGAGACAATCCATTCACACATATGTATACAAATGTATGTTAAGAAATGAGTTTAGCACTGTTTCCTATGAAATTACTCTCAAAGTGACAAAGAAGTTCCCTAGAGCCTACAGTGGGGCAGAATCTATTGAGAACACTTGTAAAAACCATCGGATACACTGATTGTTCATGTATGTAAGTGAAGCACAGAGGAATAGGAAAACATGATGTTCAAAATGAACATGTCTCCTACTTCCGTTCTCGATGAGGTTTCAGAAGACATAATGTAAACACATTCAGAGCATCAGAAATAGTAACTGTACATCTATGTGAAAATTCTCTGCAGCTAAATGTTCCACAAATATTAGTTGTCCTAGCACATGCATGAGGACCTACGCACTGATGTAAGGACCATCAGCTGACTCTACTCTATGGCTATTTACTTGTACCCACTTAGGATGATACTAATTGAAATAGAATTGTGGTCTATTTGATTAGTCATCATCTGCTCTTGTGCTATGGAAACTTTGAAGAGAAGGGCTATATGTGATAGAACAAGGTAGAGTCCTCTCTTAACTCAGCTTCCAGTCTTGTAAGTTGGAGTTGTAACTGGGGGAAAAACAGAAAACACTCTGGACAAAATAAAATGAGAAAAATAGCATTGAGTCTCTAATAGAATTTTGGGTTATTTATTGATGGGCAGGTTAGGAAAATAGGGGAAAAGATTCAAAGCTTTGCTCTGATCCTCATCTTCTAACCCTCATAAAATATTCATGATAACATTTCATAGTACATACAAAGGAATATTCAAAACATTGTTGCAATTCTCTTTTTCCACTGGCCACTGCACTGCTGCAAGGGGGAAGACACAACCTGTCACCAAGTCTCCATCTTTATTTTTTTTTTTTTGGTTTTTCGAGACAAGGTTTCTCTGTGTAGCTTTGCGGCTTTCCTGGAACTCACTTGGTAGCCCAGGCTGGCCTCAAACTCACAGAGATCTGCCTGGCTCTGCCTCCCGAGTGCTGGGATTATAGGCGTGGGCCATGACTGCCCTGCCCTAAGTCTCCATCCTTGTCTTCATTCTGCTTTCTTCTCCAGGAGCATCTGCTATGAATGAACCTGGACACAAGATGTTGAATGCTCACGAGCAAGAAGAGGAAAGTCAAAGTGAACCTATTTGTCTAGCTGTATGCCTGAGCAGTATCAATTCTGACCAGCCATGCAGATAAGCACATCAAATGAGCAGTCATGTATGCCCATCTGCTTTTCTTTCTGTGGATGAAGAAGAGATACTTGTGCATTCATGATTCTATTTTTTTTTTTGGTGGTGTTTCCTCACCCCTTGAGCAATCTCTGACACTCTCTTCTCCTCATCTGATATCGTCAGTCCACGTGATTAAATTTGGTTGATAAAAAAATATGAGGAGAGTTCACACAGTTTCATGACATCACTCACCTTTGCAGAAATTAATGCTCCTGGCAGGATGTCAACTTGGGAAAATTTGGGTCCATGACTGCCTCATCAATCCGTTAATATTAATGCCTTTAGATGGGTTGTCATGGAATTTAATAGATGATCCACAGTGAGACATGCATTATTAGTTCAGGAGGACTCAAAAAGTCAGAATTTGTGGTTACACACTGGGCATTGTATCACAAAGTTGTTGTCAAGGTAAAGCAGCTTCATATTTGGAGCAACTGAGTTCCACAGAACTTGTACAGTGGGGCCTATGCTACAAAAGTGACAGGTACAGAATATGTACCAAATCCTGTGTTTCTACTTTCATGAGAACCAGTAATCAGGCCACATTCAGAAATATCCTGAATTCTTCTGCTCCAAAACTATTCAGTTCATTAAAGAATCACAGTTCATTTTTACATTAAATGTTGATTTTTAAATATTCAACGAGATACAGAGAAAACACGAGACCACTGTTCCTCATTTCATATATTATATAAGACATATCGTTTCTCCTCCTCCCAAACATTATTAATCAAAAGACAAGCTGAATATTTGATTTCTAAAACATGATATTCCTCCATGATCTTCAGTTCACACAGATCAATACTTTTCAAAAATCAGTTTCTTCTTCTTTATCTTGGATTTCCTACATTGTTTTTGATCACTTTACAATCCAGTAGTGGCTGCAAAGAAGACTATTTTGAGTATCTGATGAGCAAATAGGAACTGGGATGTGACCTCCTTATACCATTTTCCTAGTCATCTACTTAGTTTGCATTCTAGAACATGTACTGCCTGTGTGAGAGTGTTCTGATGAGCATGGAATGCTGAGCCTCTTTCAGTGGACATGGATGTAGAGAAAGTAGGAATACATGGGGCAAGTCTTTGCTGTGTGTGGTGATATGTCTTATTTAGTATTTGAGAGGAGGCAAATTGGACTACTGTCCTCTTCTAGATTTTACTGTACATTTAAAAAGAATTATTGAAAATGTACATTACCACTGGTCCTGTGATGAACTATACTGGGGGCCTAATATGTGGATATAGAATATGAAAGGAAGATTCTTTCATATGAAGACAGAACAAATTCACCTTTCTTAGAAAGTACAAATCAAAATTCTAGTGGTCCATATTCAGGATTGTATCCAATTTTGTTTTGGGTGTAATAATGATTTTTAATTAACATACATCATAAATGGTTTTATTATGGCAATTAACACTTGTATAGCATGTCATTTGTTGGTATTTGCCCCTCTGTCACCCACATATATTGTTCACGTAAATACTGATTCAATTTCTTAGTTAGAACACCTTTATTTTCACTTCAAGATATTTGTGTGCTGGTTTAATTTATGAGACATGTGTAATGTTTTCTTCATATGTACTTAACACAGCATACCAATCCCAATTCCTTCAGGCCTTCTGTTCTCAAATAATACTTCTCCTGCTTTCTTCATGTAAACATATATGTATATATGCACACCCAAAGAGAGAGGCACACTGTGACATCTAGAATCTGTGAAAAAATCTGAATTTCCAGAGTCTTTCTCTTTAGTTAACATGACATCCTGCCCCATCCCCAGTTCCTGCTAATGACATCATCTACTTATTTCAGATTGGGGACAACTCCACTATGTATATATAAATACTGTGAGACTTTCATCTGAATTTGCATATGCCTAAGAACATTCTGTACCCAGTAGTCATATTTGTTAATTATCATCATTGGTTTAATCATGCTTGAATTGCATATAAGCTATTTATTTAAAGTTCTCTAAAATCAATGTATATGGTATAGTTAAAAATAAATTGGCCAGATGGTAGTGGCACACTCCTTAAACCCAGCACTCTGGAGGCAGAGACAAGTTGATCTCTGTGAGTTCAAGGCCAGCCTGTTGTTCTACAGAGTGAGTTTCAGGACAGACAGGACTGTTACACAAAGAAACCCTCTCTCAAAAAGGCTAAAAAGCAATCAATTACTGTGTGTATATTTAATTGTGGTAATTAATGAAATGAAACTTTCAAATTTCTATAAATGAGTTGGAAATAACAATAATGGATCTTTGTTTATATGAAATAAAAACAAAATTTTATATGAAGTATTTTCTTTATTTCCTCCTCTGTTGAGGGGCATCAAGGTTGATTCCATATCTTCTGTATTCTGAATAATGCTGAAATAAACATGGGCAGACAAGTGTCTATGTGCTATGCATATTTATCTACTTTCAGAAAGTTCCATAGAGGGAGTAGATGGACCTTAAAGTATTGCTACATTTACTGACTGAATTAGATGTATGTACTTACCACAATGAGGACCATAGTTTCTACTCATACAAAAAACAAAAACATGCTCATTAATTTATTTGGCCTTTTTTTTTTTGATTTTCTGAGACAGGGTTTCTTTGTGTAGCATTGCACCTTTCCTAGAACTCACTCTGTAGAACACGCTGACTTTGAACTCACAGAGATCCACCTGACTCTGCCTCCTGAATGGTGGGATTAAAGGTGTTCGCCACCACCTGTGAAAAAAGACCACCTGGCTTGGTCTTTTTTCAGCTATACATTCTCACTCTAAAGTGGGGCATCTTAACTGTGGTTTTCCATTATTATAGCTAAAACATTTGAATGAACTTTCACACTCATATTGTCTTATAGAATTTTAAAAAGGGAAGTAAAAAATATGGGTTTTAAAGAAGTCAGCATTACTAATTTTTAGTGCTGACCATATACTTGTTGTAAACTGCATTCATCATGTTGAGGCAGGTCCCTTACATCTCTATTATGTTGAAGACTTTTATGATGAAATGGTGTTGGATTTTGTCATCTAATGACATGGCCATGTGTTCTTCCTTTTGTTCAATTTGTTTATATGGTTCATACTTTAGTGGGTTTCCATCTATTGAGCCATCCCTGCATCTCTGGGATGATCATTTTGATAAGATATTGGATTAGGTTTACATGCATTTTATTGAATATTTCAGCATTGATGTTCACTAGGAAAATTGGTCTGCTATTCTCTTTATTAGGCTCACCTGTGGTTTGGTGATCAGGGTAACTCTATCTCATAATATGAATTAGGTAATATTGATTTTGTTATTGTCTTGTAGAATAATTTTAAAAGAATTGATGTTAACTCATCTTTGAAAATGTAATTCAATTTTGCACTAAAAACCTATGACTGTGGGCTTCCCCCTCCCCTTAGAATACCTATAACTGCTTCTCTTTCACTAGAATTTATAGGTCTATTTAAATTGTGTATCTGATATTGAGTTAGGTTTTTAGGGAGATCTATCAAGAAAATTATCCATTTTTTTAGATTTTCCAATTTGGTACAGTATAGGTTATAAATGTATGTTCCTATGATTCTCTAGGTTTCCTTGGTTTCTACTGTTTGCACCCCTTTCGTTTCTCATTTATTTTTTAATCTGATAATTCTTTGTCTTTTAGTTAGACTAGATAAGAATTTGTTTATCCTGCTAATTTTCCCTGAAAATCAGCTCTTTGATTCATTGGGGTTTTTTTGTTTTTTTTTCACTTTGATTCTATTTTATTGATTTCAAGCATAAATATGATTATATTTTTCTTTCTGTTCCTCTGGGTGACATTACTTCCTTTTTTGCAAGGGACTTTAGGCATGTTGTAAAGTTGTTAGTGTGAGATCTTTCTAGTATTTTTGTGTAGGCAACTAGAAGTCTAGGATGTCGTATTTTTTATTTGTCCCAATGTATTTTTCATTCACTAGAGAGTTATTCAGTTTCCATTCTGTTGCTGTTGTTTATATCTTGCTTTAATTCATGGTGGTCTGATATGATGCAGAAAGTTATTTCAAATTTCCTCTATCTGTTGAGACTTGCTTTGTTTCTGAGAATGTAGTTAATTTTGGGGACAGTACCATGATGCACATAGAAGGTATATTCTTTTGTGTTTTGGTGCAATGTTCTACAAATATCTGTCAGGTCCATTTCGTTTACAACATTTGTTAATGCAGGTATTTCTCCTTTAAGTTTTTGTCTAGATGACCTATCTATTGGTGAGAATGGGTAATTAATTCTCCCTCTATGAATGTGTGTGTTCAATATATGATTTTAGCAGTATTGGTGTTCCTCTGATGAACTTTGGCGACCTTGTCTTGGGGGCATAGATGTAAAAAATTGAAATGTCATTTCTGTGGATTTTTCCTTTGATGAGTATGCAGTGGTCTTCCTAATACTTTTGACTAGTTTTGGTTTGAAGTCTTTTTTTTGTCAACTATTAAAATGTCTACACAACCTTGCTTCTTAGGTGCATTTACTTGAAACAACTTAATCCAACAATATATCCAGAGGTAATGTCTATCCTTGATGTTGTGGTGTGTTTCTTGTATGCAGTAAAAGGATGAATTCTGTTTTTCCATCCATTCTGTCAGTGTGTGTCTTTTTATTAGTGAATTGAGACCATTGATAGTGAGAGATATCAATGGCCAATGGTTGTTGATTCCTGATATTTTGTTGGTGCTGTGTGTGTGTATATTTGTGTGTGTGTGTGTGTGTGTGTGTGTGTGTGTGTGTTACTCTTATTTTATTTCTGGTCTGAGATTATTTATAGCTTGTGTTTTCATGGATGTAATTAAATCCTTTGGTTAACAGTTTTATTCTAGAAACTTCTTTATGCCTGGATTTGTAGATACATATTATTTATATTTTGAATTATCATGGAATATCTTATGTTCATCATGGAATATCTTATGTTCTCTATCCATACCAATTGAATCCTTTGCTGGATATAGTAGTATGACCTGCCCTTTCTGGTCTCTTAGAGTCTACAGCACATCAGTCTTGTCCTTTCTGACTTTTAGAGACTCCCTTTGCAAGTCAATACTGTTTGTATATGTTATTTGGTATTTTCCCTTTTTGCTTTTAAGATGCTTTTTTTGTTTTATATGTTTGGTTTTTTGATTATTATGTGCTTAGGGAAATTTCTCTTCTGGTTCAAATGTTGGTTTTCTGTATGCTTCTTGTACTTTAGAGGCATCTCCTATTTTAGGTTAAAAATTTCTTTTGATTTTGTTGGAAATATTTTTCTGGGCCTTTACTCTACTTTTTTGCATTTAGCTTGGTTTTTTTATAGTGTCCCAAATTTACTCAATGATTTAGTTCATAGTTTTTTCAGATATAATATTTTCTTTGACCAGTGTTTCCATTTCTTCTACCATATCTTGAATGCCTAAGATTCTATTTTCCATCTTTTCTTTCTTTTGTAGAATCTTGTCTCTCTAGTTTCTATTCAAATTCTTAAGTCTTTTATCTCCAAAATTGCCTCAATGTGTGTTTTCTTTATTATTTCTCTTTTCATTTTCATGGTGTTAACAGTTATATTTTTTTCCTTCACCTCTGTATTTGAATGTTCTTGCTTTGTTTATGGGATTTCTTCACTTCCTCCAATTTCTCTTTGTGTTTTCCTGGGTTTCTTTGTGGTGTTTATTCATTTCCTTGTTATAGATCTGTACCAACTTTAAATAGTTTGTTTTAAAGTACTTTTCATGGGTTTCATTAATCTTGAAATATTTAGAACCTATTGTGGTAGGTAACTGGGCTCTAGTGGAAAATTATCTCCCTTGCCTTTATAGATTTTATCTTTTTAGGTGAGTGTTTTGTTCCCTGGTTTCTCTTTCTGCTCTAGATTTTTGGGAAGAAAGATGGCAGTGTGCTAGTTGTTTTTATGACATGCTCAGTCTGTTATGTACACATGGAATGACTGCTTGTGTTGGAGGCCAGAATACTGGGATAAGTTGGGGGAAAGAAAGTTGGTGGAGAAAAGTCTTTGTGATGGCCATAGCGTCCAAGAGGAAAATAGAGACAAAAACAAGTTTTCAACAATGTTTCAAGAACAAGACCAGGGTGATTGAATCTCAGGAACAGTCTGAGAGTTGTGGGTCTGCTTTCAGCTCACTTGTTGCTCTAGGAGAAGCAAACCTTGGGTTATCGGGGGATTCCACATGATGTTGGGGGCTGACAAAATGTAACAAGTTGGGGTTTGGAGCTAATGAGTGAAAGATTTTTTGGGTCCATAGTTAATAAGGGCAGCAAGTCAGGGAGCAGGCTCCCAGAAGTGTTCTGTTGCTGAGCTTGGGCTGAGTCTGAGCACTGGATATAAGGAAACTGTGAGAGTAAAAGGGTTTATGGGAAGCCTTGCTGGTATTCCGGAAGGTGTGGACCCTGCTGTATTTGTGTGCTGTGATACAGCAGTGTGTGGTGAAAGGGGAGGATCTGTGGGATTTAAAGGAAATGAGAAGAGTTGGGTTATGAAGGCTGCCACAGGAGATCTGTTGCAAAGTTTATGACCAGAATTGGGGGGGTTGGATCTGGAAGAAAGAAGAAGAGAAGTCTGCAGGTAGTCTACCTTGATTTCTGGTAGGCATGGCCTGTTGGTTAATTGGGAAATTTTCTAACCGTCTTTCTATACTTTGGATATTAGCTTCTGTCAGTTGTGGAGTTGATAAAACATTTTCTTTTTTTGTAATCTACATTTTTGTCAGAATAGCAGTGTTATTTACCTCAGAAAAGCATTCAAGATTCTTAAGGTCCAATTCATGAATTATTGATCCTAGTGCCTGTCATATCATCATTCTGTGCAAAAGTCATCTCTTGTGCCAGTGAGTCTGAGGCTATACCCACTTTTTCCTCTGTAAGTTTTAGTGTATCTGGATTTATTTAGTGGTTTTAATCCATTTGTACTAGACTTTGTGAAAGTTATTGAAGATGGATCTCTCTGCATTCTTCTACATACAGGCATTCAGCTTGATCAGCACTATTTGTTGAAGATGCTGCATTTATTCCTGTTTACATTTCTGACTTTGTAGCTGAAGTTTTCCTGTGTCCCACATGGTCCGCAGCCACTCAGACTCATGTAAACACACAGTGGCTTTTATTAATTAAAACTCCTCGGGTATTAGTTCAGGCTTACTATTGACTAGCTTTTACACTTAAACTCAGCCCATATCTGTTAATCTATATGTTGCCACCTTTTCTTGGCTTTACCTGTGTGCCCTTATGTGCTGCTCCCTGGATGGCAGGCTGACATCTCCTGACTCAGCCTTCTTCTTCCCAGAATTTTCCTCTTTTCCTTATCCCGCCTATACTTCCTGCCTGGCTACTGGCCAATCAGCATTTTATTTATCAACCAATCAGAGCAACACATATTCACAGCACAGAGAATGACATTCCACAGCACTTCCCCTTTTCTGTCTAATCGAAAAAGAAAGTTTTAACTTTAATATAGTAAAATTACATATAACAAAACAATTACCAAAAAAGAATTACAGTTATAATATCTAGTTCATTTGTATTTGGCAAAATTAAAGAAAATATTATATTTATCCTATATTTGTGAGTCTAAGGTTTTATATCTAACTTATCTTTTATCATAAACAAAGAAAATTATAATTCTAAATATCTAGTCTTCAACTACATCAAAGAACTCAAAAGGATATAATATTACCTAAGTAAACAGGAAGAGCATTGTAAGGAACTTCCAAAAATCTAGAATGACAGGCAGCTGTCTCCCTGGACAGTCACTGCAAGTTCTGTGCAACATTGGGGCATCCTTCTTTAGCCTATAGGCCTAGAGTCTCTCAGTCACTTCTCTCTGTGTCCTGTAGAAATTCTGGCAGTTTCTTCTGTGAAGCAGGACCTGAATGACCATCTTGCCTTGCAAAGTTTAATGGTCATCTTTCAAAGGATCCTGCATGTCCAGTTTATACAACAGTTCCTCAAGCAGTCCAGGCAAGAGCGGTTTCTTGCCCAAATGGCTATTTTTGCCAAGAAGAAGATAAACTCAGTATGGAGTATATTCAACGTCCATCTTCCTCTTTTTTTTTTAATTTGGATCCTAAATAGTGCTTTATTAACTTCCAATTTTTTAAAATGCTAATGAACAACAACAAAAAAATCAGCAGCTACTGAAAGACATTGGATTATGGGGAAAAAAAACTGCTGAATTAGACTAGCCTATGTATTTTAAGGATGTCTTAACTTCAGAATGGATGTCAGGAAATTTGTTGTGTTAGGGTAGAGGTAAAAACTTTGTTTCCACAGAAAATGAAAACTATGGATTTCTTCAAAATTAATGAAGACCAGATTTGACCGAGGAATACCTCATGAAAATCTTGGCTACAGACATGAAGGACAAAACCATGAAAGACTATAAGATAAGTGACTTATATGGTTATCCCTCAGCATGGGAACAGCTCTGAGCCTGGATGAGATGTGATAAATCTTGTTGGCTACAGAGTCCTCAAGACAGTTTGGTTATACAGTTCAAATGGACTTGTACATTTGAAAGATGCCTTTTGCCTTCTAAAACCTAGAAGAAGATAAACTCCGTATGGAGTGTATTCAACACCCATCTTCCTCTTTGAAATAAATTGAGGTTGTCAGGAGCAGACTTCTCTCATTGTCTAGAATGTCTAAGTTTTTAAAACTTTTAAATGCCTTATTCTGTAGGGCTTTGAAGTGTCTGAAGATTACCCACCTAATTGAATTATGTCCATGTATACCTATAAAAATTGACATGACTATAAATTTGACTATCATACAAGACTAATTATTTATCTCTATTTCTTAATTATCCATTACAATTTTAAATGAGCTGTGCAAACCTAATACCTTAAACAAGAGTAGAAATATACATACAGTATAACAAAATTAACTTTAATTTGTATCAATAAACTAAAAGCTATAGCAAATTATAACAAGTTGCTCTTTAAAACTAGATTCAATAATCTATCCTTTCATCCTATTAAATCTATATCATATCCCCCTTTTTACATTTAGAAAGATATTGACTATGACCAATAACAATATGAAACCAATCTCTAGAAAAGACAAATATCCATAATCCATTTTGGGGAATGTGGGCATAGATATTGAGGCTATTTTCTTCTGTTTGAGGGCACTGTTTTCTTATGACAATCCTGAGAAAATCGAGAATTACAGTCAAGTACTGACAAGAATGGTCTGTTGCACTGTAATCTCTGAGCCAGTTGCCTTGAAGCTGATCTGGATGTTGGCACATCTGGAGACCTCTCAGGTGTCTTCCTTGATCAAACCGTATTAGGCTGGAAGCAATCCATAGGTTCTCATCTTCTGTGAAAACTAAAACAGAACTTCTTTTCCAAAGCAAAATACCCTTAAACACAGTTTTTAAAATAAAGATGCATTTGAAATATACATATTGATTTAACTGAGCGGCATTTATAATCAAATGTCTTTCTGCAGTTAAAAATCCCAAAGATAATACACTCCACATTCTCTGTGTAATTAATATCCATCTTTACATGGCTTATTTTTTATACTACCTTTACTGTCTCTTTAAAGACTTTATTTTTAAAACTATTTCTTTGTATAACTGTCTATATTCATTTTCTTTTCTCTTCCAAGCCTATGTACATTTTTACACACATTGTGAAGAGTTTAGAGTTCTATTTCATCTGAATCTGTCTTATTGTGAATCTATAATCTTTCTCTAACCAGGAGAGATTTTAAATTGCTAAACTGTGCAGCTAGTACAGAAAGCATCAGCCTTGGTTACTGACTCCACCCACCTCACCTTCCAAATATGCCCTGGATGCCATGTTCTCCGCTGACTCTTGGAGGCAGTGGGTCCATGCCTCCATCCAGCAGCATGTAGCCCAGAAAACTCTTCTATTTTTTTGTACTAGCAAAAGCTAAATCCCCATTCAGCATACTGCTTGGATTGGAGATGCTTCTGTGTACCACAACGGGAATCTGCCATATTATTTCAACCCTCAAGTATTGTGTGTTTAGAAGCACTTTTTAAACTTTTTTAGGCCTTATGGAAATTTGAGGGTCCCATGTTGGTATGCCAAACGTAGTTGGACGATTTCTCCAGTCCTGTCAGGTTTCCTATAGCCCTATGACCAACTGATAAAATAATCAGCCAGAAACTTATATTAACTAAAACTGCTTGGCCATTAACTCAGACTTACTACTGACTAGCTACTGACTAGCTTTTACACTTAAACTCAGCCCATTTCTGTTCATCTATATGTTGCCATGCTTTCCATGGCTTTACCTCTGTGCCATTACATTCTGCTCCCTGGATGGCAGGATGGTGTCTCCCGGTTCAGCCTGCTTCTTCCCAGAATTCTCCTCTTTTCTTCACCCTGCCTATACTTCCTGCCTGGCTACTGGTCAATCAGCATTTTATTTAACAACCAATCAGAGCAACACATATTCACAGCATAGAGAACAACATTCCACAGCATGACTTCATTATTTATTTTTCAAGACTGTTTTAGCTATCATGATATTTCTATATTTTCAATGATACTTAGAATTTTCCTTTTTAGATCTGG
>CABHPQ010111899.1:0-21700 GCA_902168405.1 Peromyscus aztecus
CTCCTCCTCCTCCTCCTCCTCCTCCTCCTCCTCCTCCTCCTTCTCCTTCTTTACAAAGATGCCAAAAACATGCATTGGAGACGTACTTTTACTATATAGAATAATACGAGTGATGAGCCCTAACTCCTGAGATAAGGTTATAAAAAGACGGTGGCTTCTGCTGTTGGCTAGCTTAGGGTTGAACTTTGTGCATTCTTTCCCTCCCTCCAACCCCTTTAATCAATCCCAGTGGGGGATGCAAGCTGCCATGTTGTGAGCATCATAGCCGAGAGGCGCACACGGCACAGCAAGGCAGGGCAAACCTCAGTCTACCAGCCTGTGAGAAAGTGAAGCTTGCCAACAGCCGCATGAGTGCCTTGGGAGGCAGACCAATTATTCCAGCTGGTGTCTGTGTATTGTAGCCCTTACCCCACAGTGCCAGGGCAAGCTCAGGAGGGGCTTTTGATTCAGAACCACCCAACTAAGCTGCACCCACATTCCTGGCCCACAGAAATGTAAGGTAAGGTTTTGTTGTAACTGGTCTAAATACAGACACACATGTATACAATAGCAGAAGGCTAATATGCCATCCTGTGTCTATTCTTTCGAAGTTCTGCTTTATTCTGAGTGATAATGACTAATCAACCTTTTTATTGTGAGATAAGAGCATATGCTAATTCAATTAAAATGTGTATCTCTCCAGATTGCAAATAAGTAGTGGGGATTTGGGGTGCTTATGGGAGGGTAATTGAAAAGATTATTGGCCAGAGGGCCCACATTTTTACTTTGTATACACTGGGTCCTGGCCCCAGGTAACATAGCTTCGTCAAACCCCCAGATGATCAAACCTTACCCCAAATAATTTGAATTCATGGCAACAACCAGTTTTTTCCTTGGATAATAATAACAAAAGGTTTTTGGGTACTAAATAATTATCAAGCACTGTTCTAAGTCCTTCACAGTTATTAACTTATGAGGAAAACCAGGCACAGAGCATTTCAGTCATTTGTCCAAGTCTAGAGCTAGTAATGGGGAGAGCTAGGATTTGGACTCGGGCCCATAGGTCTATTGCATTGGGGAGCTCTCACATTTGCAGCAGGAGGAATTGCAGTTACGGAAAGATAACAGGAACTCTCCCTTTCCTTCCCTCCTTGTTTATGCTTGTTCAGAAACTCACATCAGTTTCTCCAGCTGACCAGATCAAGTTCAAAGTCTCCTGGATCCTTACCACAGTACAGCCCCGCCCCACATAGCTTTCTCTTCTCTACTATGTATTCTCTAGCCATAGCTATGACAGTCCAAACCTCCTCACTCAAACCATTTTCTTGGCTTTGCCTGACTGGAAGAGCTTCAGTGTGTTTTGCTAAATACTGGATATGACACCCGAAAGGGTTGTCCAGTCAGATCATCTGGAAAAGTCTTGAAGAGATTTCCTCTCACAGTGACCATCTCAGATTTCAAGAAGACTATGAATCCTCTCTTTAAGTGGAGGTGCAGCTCTCACTTTTCCCTAAATAAAGCCAATGTTGCAAAGGTAGTGGCCAGAGCGCTGTCCCAGGCACTGTACCCAGCCTTTACAATTCTTAAGAAATTGATTTCATTATCACTATTTTCATCATTGTTATTTGAAGGTTTTTTTTTTTTTGGCACAGAGTCTCATACAGGTCAGGCTGGCCTAGAATTCATTGTGTAGCTGAGGCTGACCTTGAACTCTTAAACCTCCTGTCTCCCAAGTTGCTGGTATTACAGGTATACGCTACCATGCCTACCTAGCTAGAGAAGCCTTTTCCTGGTGTAGGTGAAGTAGTTCTCTGATACTTTTTATCATGGCCCTGTGCTTCTTTCCTTTTTAAGAAGCATTTTAATGCAAATGGCGATAATTTATGCATTTACTTTTGTTTTTGTAGTACTGGTACTGGTGACTATGAAAAAGCTGCATCTTAAGCTATTTGTTTACTAGTCAATTACTTTTGTCTGATTACATTTTAATTGCGTGCGTGCGTGTGTGTGTGTGTGTGTGTGTGTGTGTGTGTGTGTGTGTGTGTACCCACCTATTTGTGCACTCTCATGCAAGTCAATTCTCTCCTTCCACCATGTGGGGCCTGGGGATCAAACTCAGGTCATCAGACATGAACTGCCTTTAGCCACTGAGCCATCTTGCTGGCCCTTATTTAATTTTAAACCGAAGCTGCTGCTATTGCAATGTATGCTGTAGCACGACAGGGATCTGTTTGTCCTAACACCACTGCATTCCGGATATCTAAAACGGGGCCTGGTGCATAAGAAGTACTCAAGGAGTAGCTATTGGTTCTGTGGGAATAAAATCACCAGGGAGTTCTTCCATTTGTGTACTTTCTTTTCAGAGTAAGGCCCACACCAGCGTCTACAGTGTTTCACAAGACCCTCTAAAGTCTGAGACCATGCTTTGTGAGTCAAATTCTTGGCATGTGTTTCCTATGTCTCAGCATCTTCATCCATATAACCACACTACAATCCTGCCCGGGCTGCCCAGGGTTGAAAGAAATCCAATGGGCATGGGCTTTTCTATCATACCAAATTCTAATCTTGACCTTTCCAAAGAAGTTATCAAGAGAAGCTGAAGGTGATCAGGGAGGGAGAAGTGTTGTCCAGTTTTCCATATCTAGGTAGTGGGGCTCTAACCCTGAGCACAGAGAATTCAAACAAAAAGAAGGATGTACCCTGATAGGCAAAGCTACAGTTTATGTAAACATGTCTGTGAAAAAGAGCTCTTGGTCCCACAGAAGGAAGGAGCACTTGGTAGCTGAATTGTAAGATAATCAGGATATTTTGAAGCTACAAAGAAGTCTAGGAGTCTGTATAGGAATATGGGACTACTATTGCAGGCCTTAATGTGGGAGAGAGGGGGGAGAGGACAGAGAGAAAGGAAGGGGAGGGGGAGCACAGGGGAGAGAAAAAGAGAGAGAGAGAACACAATGAGCCCCGGCTTTTCGCATCCAAAGATAGAAAAATGTAGTGTGTGTGTGTGTGTGTGTGTGTGTGTGTGTGTGTGTGTGTGTGAACCCATTTCCTAACCTTAATGCAGTTAAGCAACAGGATAAACTGCCTAGCAAGCAAGAACGTTGAGTCACTGGGATTAGAGGCATTCAAATGTCGTGATCAAATCCTAGAGGCATTATCAGTACCAGCCAAACCTCCTGGCTGTTGGCAATGGGAACAGGTGGTGGGGTCAGTCTTCAGAGGCCACTGTTCATACATGTACACTCCCCCTTATATTTGCACCCTGAATAGAAAAAAATAAACAAGCCTGTCTCATCTCCTTGCAGCTCATTCATTTCATTGGTGGTGAAAGAGCTACTGCACTACAGAAATTGTATTTTTTCTCCCCAGGGACAAGTCACATCTGTGATCCTGATACATCTCTGCAAAGGTCCTTCTGTACCCCTGGGCCTCCTCAGTCAAGAAACATCCAAAAGCTTTACTGATTTACCTTCATATACAGTCACATATGGAGACATATCTGCATATTCTCTCTGTGTGTCTCTGTCTCTCTCTGTCTCTGTCTCTATCTCCCTCTCTTGTCAATTTCAACAGGTTTTAGCTGGCTTCCTACAGCCTGATACCCTCTGGGAATGACCACCTCCAGCCTTTCTGAGTGTTCAATCCACTACTTCTGTATTTTTCTTGGAGACAGGCTGGAGATTGTTTACCTCAAGCGGTGTTGGTGACACTTCCTCAGATCCCAATGACAGCCAGGGAAGAGACCGTTCCTGCTCGGAGGCCTCAGGGAACCAGCCCCACGCCCTGCCCTTTGGCCTTGTCTTTTCTCCTACCCCATGCTTTCTGGCTTCTATTTGGCATTAGTGAACCCAGAGGCCTCCTGAGTCTCCCTGAAAGGAAGAACAGGAAAGAACAAGACCCAAATGAAATGAATCAACTAGTAGACTAAGAAATTGAAAATGTGCCAGAGGCTCCGGGAGGGAGCTGGAGAGCAGCAGTGCGGGGGAATGAAAGTGAAAAGGCCCCAGCTGAGAAGCCAATGCCCACAAATGGCCCTGCAGGGTCCAGGCCTGGCCAAAACCGCTCTGCTTTGCTGTTCATTGTTGGCTCAGGGTCCAAAGCATGACATCTATTGGGGCTGGCCGGCAGCAAGCAGTGAGATAGAGGGATCTGGTCTCCAGCATCCCATCTTGTTCTCAACTCCATTTTGAGACCCCTTCTCCCAGGCTTCCAAGCTTTCTCTCTGACCCATGAGCCTCGGTCCACCTCCCCTTCAACAAAATTCACCCATGTCTGTCCCATTTCTGCAGAACCTTCACTGTTTGGGGGCATTTGTGTACTTAGGAAGGAAAAGGGAGATGATTTGGCTGAAAGATGCGTTCTCCAAAGCTGTTAACTATGGTATATTGAAGGATGAAGAGAGGAGGATGGTGGTCAGTGGTCAAATACATATTGGAAGCCTTAAGTGATGTTAGCAGGCTTCTTTATAACAGGTCTTCACAGAGCCTTTGCTATGGCAGTGTGCATTTTGAAGCTATAAAATGGGTGTATAGCATTTCTCAAACATGCTTGGCCAGAGACTCTTGGGGTGTGTGTGTCACAGCAGCTTATGCGACTTTCATATAACTTAGTTGAATTTTCGTAATAGTCCTTAAACCCCCAAACCTAAAACAATGTCTGTAGTGGTTAGAGAAGACAGTGGCTGTTACATTGAATCAACTACCAGGCCACAGAGAAGACATGAGTTACAAAAAGACCCCAGTGATATGCCTGTGTTTTGTCACATATTATAGGTGATTGTCACTCGCCAATAGTATCCTATGGGTCTCAACTACATTAATATCTACCACTTTTTTGTGCTCCTTGTATAAGTATGCAGAGATAAAGAGAATCCCACCTTCTCAAGCCATGTCTCTTTCTCATATCAAACTCATTCGTGATTGCAAATCCTTTCCAAATTATCTGACTTTTGTGACTTTGTTCTTTACTAATGCTGGTAGTTTCACAAATTTCAGTTTAGAAAGCTTCCTGTCTCAAGAAGGGTCAGCTGTAAGCATGGCCTCTCCCCTTGCCCTATGTTCTCTAATATGGGTCCATGATCACTGCTTTCCAGTGAACAGAATCAGATAACTGGAGATACCTTGAGGGCTGTGTCCACTCACATAGCCCCTCTGCTGGCCTATGAAACAGCCTAACTAGATGGGTCCCCATCAGGGACATCTACTAGCTTCCTTTGAAATAGCCAAGGTGCTTTTCAACTAGTAAACTGAGTGGCGTAGACACCAAGGTGCTCTTTTGAATAAGGTGACTACTGCGGTTTCAATGTGAAACGTCCCATGTTCACCAGCTCATGTTAAAAATTGGAATGCTTGGGGACTGGAGAGATGGCTCAGAGGTTAAGAGCAGTGGCTGCTCTTCCAGAAGTCCTGAGTTCAATTCCCAGTAACCACATGGTGGCTCACAACCATCTGTAGTTAGATCTGGTGCCCTCTTCTGGCCTGCATACATGCAGGTATAACACTTGTACACATAATAAATAAATCTTTAAAAAAAAATTGGAATGCTTGTAACATATGTGGTGGTATTGTGTTCCCCAAAATATTGTGTACCTTAATAAACTTATCTGGGGTCAGAGACAGAACAGCCACAATATTAAACATGAGGATAGGCAGTGGTAGCACACGCCTTTAATCCTAGCATTCCAGAGACAGAAATCCCTCTGGATCTCTGTGAGTTCAAGGCCACATTGGAAATGGCCAGTCATGGTGACAACGCCTTTAATCCCAGGGAGTAGTGGTAGAAAGCAGAAAGGTATATAAGGCGTGAGGACCAGAAACTAGAAGCATTTGGCCTGGAGAAGCATTTGGGCCTCTAGCAGCAGTTCAGCTGAGAGTCATTCGGATATGAGGACACAGAGGCTTCCAGTCTGAGGAAGCAAGACCAGCTGAGGAACTGGCGAGGTGAGATAGCTGTGGCTTGTTCTGGTTCTCTGATCTTCCAGCATTTCACCCCAATACCTGGCTCAGGTTTGATTTTATTAATAAGAACTTTTAAGATTCATGCTACAAACATATATACAGAGGGCTTGGTCTTCTTGTGAGACTCCTAACAGTAAGATCAGGGACTATCTCTGACTCTACTGTCTGCTTTTGGGACTCTTTTCCTCCTACTGGATTGCCTCATCCAGCCTTAATTAGGAAAGGAGGTGCCTAGTCTCACTGCAACTTGATATACCATGGCTGGCAGAGATCCATGGGTAGACCTGCCTGTGTCTGAAGAGAAAGGAGAAGGTGGAGGAGTGGATGGGGGTGGGGAGGAACTGGGAGGAAAGAAGGGAGGAGAAACTTTGGTTGGGATGTAAAAACAACAACAAAAAACCAACCAACCAAACAAATGTGAATGCTTAGTCCTTCTCTTGTGGCATTATTATTTTAAAGGATGTAGGACTGTTAGAAGGTAGGACTTGGCTGGTGGAAGAAAATCACTAAGAGCAGGCCTTTGAAGTTCATGCTTGCCTCTGGTTCTGGTACGTAACTGCTTGAGAGGTTAGACAGATTGCCCAGCTCAGTCCTTAAGAATGTGTACTGCTTTTGCAGAGGACAGAGTGAATTCAGGTCTCCACACCCACAATGGCTTGTAACTCCAGCTCCAGGGGAATCCAATGCCCTGGCCTCCACAGGCACCTGCACTCGCATGCTCATACCTCCACACAGCCTCACACATATATGCACAATTTACAGCATTTTAAAAAACTCTGCTTCAGGCCAGCTGCGTTGTGAGGAGTCTCTGCCACGTGCTCCTGCTGCTATGAACTCCACCGTGCCTTCCCTGCCAAACTAGACTGAAATTCCCCTGAAACCATGAGGCAAAATAAAGCCTTTTTCCCTGAAATTTTTTTTCTTCAGTCACGTTATTTTGGTTGCAGTGATGACACAAAAGTGACTAATACAGAGACTGAATCCTGGGCAGGGATTTCTTAGCTACCTGAGAAAAAGAGGATTTTCTTCACTAAACCTTGAGCTCTCCAAAGGTGATACTAAATAAAAGCAGTCTGGCCTCTGTCTGCACTCAGTGCTGCTCAGAGCCCCCAGAAGTACCATGCTCAGTGCTATACAAGGCCCTGCAGAGCAGCCACACAAATTAGAGTGTTGCCAAAGGGAAGCGATTAAAATTCTGTCAGGTCAATGGTTGGGACCTGTTCTAGGACATAGACCCCATGTGGAGAACTATAGCCCCTAGGCAAGACGTGTAGTGACTACAGTCAAAGTTGTACTTGACTGTAAATAAAATTTCAGGAAGTTCACTGGACTCTAGGCTAAGCAGTTCAGCTGTGGAAGCATGTCTGAAAAGGAGTCATTGAACAAACGGAAATTCAGCACTCACCTCCACCATGAGTGAAAAATCAAAAGACACTCGAAATGGAGACAATGGGCTAGCTATATTTTGATAGTTTAAAGTGGCTGCCATTTCTAGGGTTGGTGGCACATACCTCCAAATCCAGCATTCTGGAGCCTGATGCAGGAAGATTGCAAGCTCAAGTCCAGCCTGGTCTACATAGCAAGGCCTGGTTTAAAATAACAAGAAAGAGGCTGCCAAGAGAAAGAGGGAGGGAAGAGGTCACTATATGACTACTTTCTGTTCCATATCAAAAATATTTGGCTAAAACATTTTGGTGCATCCATGTAGTCCCAGCATTCAGGAGTTTGAGGCGAGCCTGGGCTACATAGCGAGACTTGTTTTAAAACAAAGCAAGCAAGAGCGAGAGCGAGAGTGAGAGGCAAACCAAAATAAAATGTTCTAATGTGACTTTTCCAACAATGGTGTGGAGGGCTTTAGGGGTCACACAGTGCTGGTGAGAGTCAGGGGTTCAGAGGGAGACTAGACTGGAGCATCTCTATGGTCCTTTCCAGCTTCCCATTGCTATTCCCTTTTACTACTCGCATGTGTTTCTCTTGTATCACTGGCATCTGTCCTAGTTAACTGCAGATAACAGTGGTAATCCCACCCACCATCAAAGGCAGAAAGGCAAGAGCTGGTCAGGGGTGGCCAGAAACTCAGGAAGGCCTGACCCTCACTCATCTCCCACCTTACATCATCACATCTTACCAGCCCCCTCACCAGGGCTTGCAGGGTTTGCCTGGTGACAGCTAAGTTAATCTGATAAACTAATCTACACTAATGGGATCCTGAATGCTAATGAATGAATGTGTTACCTTCCCAAGTGACATATTTGCATTTTAACAGAGGTCTTCTAGAGATAACGCTTTAACTCAGAGGAGTGATTAATGTTGAAATTTGGGCTGTTTGGCAGTCTAACAGAGGAGATAATTTCGGAAAGGGAAATTCTTTCCACCTTTCACAACGGACCATCTGCTAGAAAGAGAAAAAAAGCATGTCCCTGCCCTTGAGGGGTTTATAGTTTATATAGTTGGGAAATTACAATGGCTAACATTTATTGAGTCTCCACCAAAGTGCTGGCCATTTGCTAAGTGCTGAGTAAATATTATCTTTGAATCCTCACAACAAAACCCTCTGAGGTGGGTACTTTGCAGATAAAGGCACTGGCCTCAGAGAGGTTAAATAAGTAAGTAATGCATTTCATTGCCGCTAAGAAGCTGTCGGCAGCCGGGAGAAGCAGCATGGTGGTTGTGCCCCTCGCCCCCAGGTTTCCCTAAGACAGTAAAAAAATGCTGCCAATTAAATGACAATGTGCTATGGATAGTAAGACACATCTTACTTTCAGAAATGTTCAGAATTTGTCTTTGAAATCGTGAAATACATTTCAGTAAGTGGCAAGGCCGACTCCAGAGTACACTATCTGCTTGATGCTGTTTATAGAGCTCAGATAAGAAATAGCAGGGGGAACACTCTGATACAATAATATAATAGCAAGTACATATTAATATTTTAAAACAGGCTGAGTCCAAGGTCAATGGCAGAACATGTTGGTGGAGGTCATGAACCGCAATGAACATGGGCAGAAACATGGGGCAGCGTTTACTTCCAGTAGAGACACCGGCTGAGTTTTGTCTAGGGCTGAAGTGAGGAGTGGCAGGCAGCAAATGACTCTCCAGTCAGTTTCTGAGACTATGACATGTTGGTTGTACAGGTTACAGTGAAGGGGTTAACCAGGGAAACTGAGATATACTTTAGTGAGATGAAAGAGGGAAGAAGAATGAGCAGGCAGATGGTCCTGAAAGAGTGCTCTGGTTTGACTATGGGCAGTAGTCTCACAAAGATCCATCCATTAAAACTTAGTCCTCAGGGTACCTGTACTGAGAGGTCTATGGACCTCTAAGAGGTAGGGCTTTATGGGAGGCTCTTAGGTCATTGGGGATATACCTGGAAGGGGATTATGGGACTCCTCCTGTCTCTCTCCCCGTCTCCTCCTTTCTGTCTCCTAGCCCTCCTCTCTGCTTATTGGTTCATGGTATGAGCCTTTTGTTCCTTTACATGCTACAGGATGTGCTGCTTTTTCAAAAGCCAAAGCAATGAAATTACGTAGTCTTGGGCTGGAATTTCCAGAATCTTAAGCCAAATAAACTTTTTATCTTTATAAGATAATTGCTTCAGATATTTCATTATAGTGATGGTAAACTGACTAATCTGTCCAGGATGAAAAGTTTCCCATTTAATATAATGGACAAATGAGATAATTATGGATTCTTGTTGGTTAATTCCAACACATTAGGGAAAGTTCATTCTGGCCACTAACCTTGAATCTAGGGGCTTCCTAAAACGATAAAGGGACAGCATGAAAACACTCAGCCCTGAGAACAGACATACAAGTAACATTATGCAGACTGAACAGGTTATATATATGCAATAACATTAATGGAAAAAGAGGGCATAAATTCGAAGGCGTGTAGGGAGTGAGGAGGGGAATATGGGAGGGTTTGGAGGGAGGAAAGGGAAGGAGAGCGTAAATGCTGTAATTAAAAAAACATTCTCAAAAATAAAAAGGAAAAAGAAACAGTTTCACAAGGTGATCACATCATGAGAGGCACCAGAATTCCAGGGCATTCTATACATTGACTTCTCAGCCTTCTCTTGATGTCCATTTCTCTCTTCTGTGGAAGAGGAAGGTGGTGAGCCATAATGGCTTCATAAGGTTTGAAACCTCAAGCCCAGCTGCTTAAACATGGCCCCCTCTCTCCTCAGCAATGGGCAGTAGCCCTCTAACCTGGATAATGCACATCAAGTTTTCGTTGAGGCCTCTCAGTGTCTTGGAGGACACATGAATAAGAAGGAGGTCCCCGAAGAGCTCCTTCCCTGGCTGGGGAGGAAAGCAAATATACAGAATATTGAAGCAGCATAAGATGGTAGGATCTGGTGCTGAAATGTGTTCAGGCTCGAAAAAGAGGGGCACTTGTGGGTGCCTTGTTTTCTTCTGTATTTGAGCATGTTCTCCAAGTTTCCCACTACATATAGGTATTGCTCTTATAGTCAAGGAAAGCTGTAATTAAAAAGGAAGTGGCAGCTAATAAGGGCTTGAATAGTCAGGAAAGACCACAGCAGAGGCTCGATTCAGCCTGTTGGGTAGGGGATATGATACAAATACTGGTACAGAAGAGGGGGCCACTGTGAGCAGAGGAAGCAGCAGAAAGAAGGCTATAGAGAAAAAGAGTGAGTGCTGGGCGGTGGTGGCGCACACCTTTAATCCCAGCACTCGGGAGGCAGAGGCAGGCAGATCTCTGTGAGTTCGAGGCCAGCCTGGGCTGCAGAGTGAGTTCCAGGACAGGCTCCAAAGCTACACAGAGAAACCCTGTCTCGGAAAACCAAAAAAAAAAAAAAAAAAAAAAAAAAAAGAGAAAGAGAAAGAAAGAAAGGGAGTGAGCATGGAGTGAGGTGCGCTAGGGTAGAGAAGCCAGAGAAGAGGGGAGCCTGGGAGTCAGAAATATAAGACAATGATTTTTTTTATAATGCTAATATATAATTATTAGTGTTTTTTATTGTAGAACAAGATACCAGAGACAAGCTATTTTATAAATAAAAGAGGTTTATTTAGTTCATAGTTCTGTAAGGTCAAATGCCTACATCTGGTGATGGATTCCTTGCTGGCAAAATTCCGAGGTGACATAGTATATTACAGAGCAAGAGACAAGGAGGGTGTGCGTGCACGCGTGTGAGTGTGCGTGTGCGTGTGCGTGTGTGTGTGTGTGTGTGTTTGTGTGTGTGTGTGTTGGTCTATGTTGGTCTCTCCCTCTCCCGTTTCTCTCTTCTCATAAAGCCATCAGTATTGAGTCACTCAGGTGTCACCCTGATAACCTTACTAATTCCTAATGAACTTCTAAATGCCACGCTTCTAAACACCATAGTCGATTGTTTCCTCACAATGGGGGTGAATACCTCAGAAAGGGGATTGATTCAATTTCAATACATAAGCCCTTTGGATGGGTGGCAGGGCATACTCAAACCATATCCAAATCTGAGCAAATGCTGAGTCCCAACTGTTGTGGATCCCAGGGAATGAAACTCCCTTTTATATGGTAAGCAAAGGGCACTTTATAGGATTTTGATCAGGGAGTACCATGATGAGATTCTTTTGGCAGCAGCATTGGGCGTGGGGTGGTGGGAATGGATGTAGGGAGATTATTTAGGAGGCTGAGGCAGCAATCCATTTGTAAGCTTATGAGAGATTGGCTAGGATAATGATGGTAGGAATGGCCAAGAAGAGACGGATTCATGGGGCACTTGTGGGAGACTGCCAGTGATTGACTGGATAAGGAAACAGGGATGAATCCAAGGCCAAAGTCTTGAGCTATTGAAAAGTGATGGTGACAGCAAAGAGAAAGGTTGGAGAGCGATCCTGACTTTGTTTGTAGCTGTGGTCAATTTATAACGTTGGTAAGGACCAGTGAGATAGTTCTTCAGGTAAATGCATTTGCCACCAAGCCTGGTGACCTGAGTTTGAGCCCTGGAATCAACACGACGGAAGGAGAGAACCAACTCCTGCAAGCTGTCCTGAGTTGGACGTGTGCTATGGCACATGCACCCTCACCCACAAATAAATAAATGAATGTAAATATATTTGCATATATGAATATATATCCTAAATTATGTGATATATGTATATATATGACTACATATGTATGTGTCTATGTCGATGTATATGTGTGTATGTATATATGTACTAAATATATTATATATATATGTATACATGTAATAATGAAATGGAACTGGGGCCTGGGTCAAAGGTTAGGTTGGATCATTTCCAGCAGTCATTTAGAGTTTCAAATCAAAACAAGCTATGTGTAGAAGCACATAAGGGGCAGGGATAGAGGAAGGAAAAATAGTAGACCTAACTGCCAATTTTGATTTGAACGTTGTGGGTGGTGGTCTCTAAAGCACGTGGTGGCAGCAAGCTGGTGGGTCTGTTTAATAATCTCTCTCCTTTATCTCTGTCAGTGAGTGATTTCCGATTTCTGTACATACTAGAAAGATTACAGCTCAACTGTAGGTAACAAGATGAATATGGAACATTTGCTTTATTAATCATACCTGAATTGTCTGATTTCACTGATGGTGGCAACAGAGTCAGCATTACATATGCCATGTGTATGTACCATTGCCAGCCATGTGCCATGGCAAGGTAGCTGAGCCCAACTCACAAAGCAAGATGCAGACTTCTGGCCATGTTCATGTAGGATTAGAGGCAAGTCCCATTTCAAATGCAACTGGGTACTTCAGTCCCCCCCTCCCGGTGTCAATGGTTATGCATCTGAAACTAACTTGCTTGGGTCCAGCTGAGAAGCAGAATGATAGAACAGAACAATTATTGTAAGGAAAATATATAGCACACAGGGAGCAAAACTACGAGAACCGATTTTTCAAGATGGAGACGCTGTATCACTTATGTGGCTGGGTCTTCAGCCAGTTGTTGCCACCATACCCTCTTTTATTTTAGCAGCTTCCAGTGTGTTTTTCCATGAGAAAGGAAGTAAATATGATAAACCCCCAGTCAGCGACTTGCATTCTCTCTTCCCAGTCCCTCACCTGCATAAGCATTTTTCAATCTGGACACCTGCCCACTTCTCAACCACCCTCCTCCCAGCTACCCTCCCCCCCACCTCAAATCATCAACCAAAACCCTGAACAGAAACCTTCGGCGGGGAAGTGATGGAGGCCAATGGTTGCCAGACTCTGCAGTGCATGTGTGGGTACGCGAGCACGTTACTGCATGTGCGTGCATGTGCTCATCCCCCAGTCTAGCCATCTGTTCCTCTGTTTCCCCAGTGGATTTGTATCAAAATCAAAGACAGGCCTGTTGGGCTGGGTGGTCCTGCCTCCAAAGCAGAGCTCCCTTGGTGGTTAGGAGCCCAAAGCCTGGGCAGACCTACTCCAGTCATTCATCTTTATAAGGCATCATAGCCTTCCACAAGAAGAGCCTGTCGAGGACTGAAATCTTACACATGCCACTTTGTCTGCAGTTCCCTACTTTCTCCAACCCAAGGAATGCTTGAGGGACACAAGCTGGGCATAGATAACTGTCCAGAGTTGACATTCAGCAGGTTGGACAGGCAGGGGAAGGCTGGAGGGGGGATGGACAGAAGAGCAGACAGAGGCCTCTCACAGCACTCTCACCTACCTGTAGACTCCTCACTTAGCTCCCCACAGCAGCTGGAACACCAGGACACCAGCTGGCACCAAAGTGCTGTGATAGCTCTTTCCATAGCCAGGCACAGGTGTGACCTCCACTGGGACGGATTCCCAGTGCTCAGAGGAGTTTTCAAACTCACTCTACCCAGAAGTTGAACCGTGTATCCTTACTCCTAACAGCTCTCAGAGGTCTTAGGCCTGAAACAGACCAGACTTAGGGAGTTCCTGCCCCCAACCTCTCTGTCAGGAGGCAGAGTGTTCAGCACCTCAACATGGCTGTTGTCTTTACAGGATTCTGCAGCAGATTCCTCATGGCTTACTCTTTAGGTCTTAACAATGAAGGCTCCTTGGCAAATCTTTTCTTGGCACGATTATCTGGTTAGCCCTTTGCCATCCAAACTCCCATGGCATTCTGACCCCTGCAGAGCCCAATAGTGGGTAAGTACTGAGGCTATGAGGATAAAATGAGTGCGACAAAACCAAGCCAGGAGAAGGTGCTTGGTAGTTTACTTACCAACCGTTTGCATACCCTTTGCATTTTATACTCTTGTTTATGCCCACCACCCTCAGCACTCATTTGGATTGCTGTAGTATCTAACAAGTTGTGTGTCCCACCCTCCTACCCCCTCCCTTGAATTCTGCTTCCTACTGTTTGGTTCAATACCCTAAATCACTGTATGCAAAAAAGCTCTCTAGGGTGTCTCCAAGTCCAAACTCCTCCTTCTGACATTAAAAGTTCTCCAAATCTGGGGCCCTTTTCCCAGTCAAGTATTGCACACACAAGGCATCTCCACCCCCACCCTTTCTGCTAAACAGACCTCCTTTAACCCTTCTTTGATCTCCTGAAGTTCCCACCTTCAGCCTTTTCCCTGCTTCCCCCTTGGAAGCCTGCTCTTCTCCTAGTCAGACAGCTCAGTCTCACATGTTATGTAAAAGGAGGCAACTCAAGTTCAACCTCTTTGGGGAGAACTTACACCTCTGTTCCAGCCCGTGCTCTCGTTCTCTCTAAACCTCGATCCCCTACAGCATTTCCTTTTTAGAGTAAATAATGTGGCATCTAATTATTTTCCATCGTGTATTATTTGTAGATGCTTCCTCTGAGTAAGAATTATTTTTCTGTTAAATTATGAATCTCTATAGAGCAAGGGCTTTGCTTTTTTCCCCCTTTTCACTAAAACATGGGCAGAGGGCTAGACCCAGGAGTGCTCCATCAACTTCTGTTGCCCTGCCTTACCTCCAAATGAAGGGAAGCAGATAGAAAGAAAGGAAGACCCTCTAAGGATCCCCTCTGTCTGTGCCCCCTTCTCCCTCCTAAAAGGTATGCAGGCATCAGAGCAGCTGAGGCAGCCAGAGAGGCCCCAGCAGCCAGTCTACTGTCAGATCCCAGCTTCCTGAACACCCCTACCTCCTCAGGTTTTCTGGGGGATCAATAACTCTGCTTAAGTGATCAATCTGAGACACAATGGGCTGCAGGGACCAGTGTTTGATTAACTGGAGAGAATAAATGTATGCACGCAGAGACTGAGCCTAGAGAGGGAGGGAGCTGAAGAGAGAGCAAGCAGAAAGATGAGCTGGGGGAAGCCAGAAAAGGGGGGGGGTGTTTGAGAATGAATGCGTGATAGGGTGTTGCTGAGAGTAGTTCTTACCTGATCCTAGTCAACAGCCTAATCGAGGTAGCTAAATAATCCTGGTGCTCTCTCAGAGCCTATCAACTGTCCTGGGGCTGCTGGACAATTCTGTAGCTTGACCAAAACTGTTGCCAAGGTCCGCTGAGGTCTACACAGACTCCATGTTGGATGGAAAAGGGGTTGTGGTGTACGTACTTCTGACTATTTCTAGGAAGCACTTGGGGTCTTGAGCTATGCTCATCTGCCGAGTCTATAAGAAAACTCAAGTACTGGGATCTTCTACTCTTCCACCCAAGTCTGATGACTCAGAAACCCTTGATGTTATGGGAGATAGACTGATCCTTACAGGTTATTTCAGCATTACCTGCTCTCTACCCAGAGGTGTACATACTGTTCTTTCTCTCAAGGCCGTGAGGCTGAAGATTTAATTAGGTAGTTAAAAATAAGGAGTGCCTTTCAGATTTTTTTGAGAGGGTCCAAATATCTAAGCTGTACTATGGATCAAAAAATGTTCAGGGAAATATAATGTTATCTGGAAAAAAAACAGCAGATGGCTTCTTACTGTGAGAAAGTTCCTCCTTTAATCTAACCCTGATTCCTGCTGCTCTCATTAGAAACACATTCTTCACATATGATGGCGTTCCTATGCTCTCAGGGATGCAGGCTTGAAGCCTTGGGATCATCTTTCATTCTTCCTCCTTCCTCATCCCGCTCACCATTGGTAGGTAAATCACTTTCTTCTGCCTCCAACTCTCCCCATCCCGCTTCATTCTGTTTCCATCCAGCCACTGTAACAACCTCTTAACCAGTCTTCCTATTCCCAGGATGAGTCCATTTTAATCAGTCTACTGAATGGGGGCGGGGAGGAGAAAAAAAAAGAAAAAAAAAAAAACCCTATGTGACTCTAATGAAGCCAGGAATTAATTTCCATTTACAGAGAATGCTGGGAACTACAGACAGGAGAAATGACAATAAGAAGCCTAACCAGGATGATACATAGCAAGCCAGAATGTGGGGCATTGTGCAAAACAACCAAGGCAGAGAACGGGGTCTGTTGAAAGGGCCTTAGAAGACCGAATGACCAAATGCAATGAGTGAAATTCTCCTGATTCAAACAAGCTAGTTGTACAATAAGTTTTGAGACAATTGAGGATGTCTGATTAAGGATTGGCTAATGGATACTATAAAAAGATTGTTGTTACTTTTGTTAGCTCTGTGAATGGTACTGTGCTTATGTGAGAAAAAATGCTCACTGTTAAGAGCTGCGTTGGGGATGAAATGATGTGACTGACGTTTGGAATTTCTTTTCAAATACTTCTGCAAAAGAAAGGACAGATGAAGCAAACATGGCCAAGTCCTGGTGATTGCTTAAATGTTGATAATCATTAGACAAGTATTGTTATAGTTCTCTCCCCGTTTAGACCCTGAAATTGTTCCTAATTAAAGATCAAAGCCCATAGTCATTCACTATTTCCCAGTTTACCTTCCTAGCTTTCGTGTCTATACCTATCCTACTTGTCTGTAGCACAACTATGCCATGTCCTTACTCAAGTTATTTCTGCCTGAATTTAATTTCTTCACTCATGTGTCCATTTATTATGCCACTGAGCTCCTCAGTCAACATTAAGCACCTCTTCTATGTACCAGGCACTGAAAACACAAAGGTGGCCAAGAATGAGGACAAGGATCCTCTTTATTCTTTAGATTCTCCCTGGTAATGTGTATGAAGAGATGTAATAGAACCCCTATTCATATGACACAACAAATACCCAATCCACTTCAGCCATGTTTATTGAGCACCTGCTATGTGTAAAGCATTGCATGCTTTGGGGGCAAAAAAATAAAAACAAAAGATGAAAAATATTAGATTCACTGAAGTCATAATGTAAATAAGACAAACACCTATAGGAAGTTTTACTTGTGTGTAAAGATGAATAAAGGATTAAAGCAATAGTAATGAAATGTCCCAGTGATGTACTTACCAAATGCATTTTAGAGATGGCCAGAAGAGTTCAGGGAAGGAGGAAAGAAAGGAGGGGGAAAGAATCACACACACACACACACACACACACACACACACACACACACACAGAGAGAGAGAGAGAGAGAGAGAGAGAGAGAGAGAGAGAGAGAGAGAAAAACAGAGACAGAAATTACTTCTGTCTAGAGTAATCAGAGAAGCCTTCACGGAGGAGGCAATGCATGTAGACTTGAAGGACAAGGATGGTGTCGTTTAGCTGGGAAAGGAGACTTTCCAGGTAAGCAGAGGATGTGAGCAAAAACACAGACACAACAACTGTATATAAGGCATGCTTCAGAGACTGTGCCTGGACTCAAGGGTCCATATAGAGCTGTGCTTCAGAACCACTTGGGAGAGCTTGTTAAAATTCATGTTCCTGGACTCCAGCTGCCAGACCTACTGACTCAGAAGCCCAGGCAGCTGCATTATAATAAGTACCCTGAAGTCATTTTGAGACACATTAAAAATTGAGAATCAATGATGTGGCTAAAAAGTGAGAAATAAGGTTGAAAGAGTACATAGGATTAGGCTGACTCAAGGAAGGCCTTGAATGTCAGGCTAAGGAAGTTAAAGATTTTCCCACAGGCAATCCACTATCACTCTCAAGCATACAGAGAAGAAGTGTCGATGAATAATGGATATTTTTGAATATTAATCTGGCAGGGGTGTATATTACAGGCAGAAAAAGAGAGAGACTGGTGAAGGATAGACATTCAATAGTTGCTGAGGCCAGAAGTCAGAGGTGGTCTGGGCTTCTAGTCTGGGCGACTAGGAGGCTTGTGGTAACAGAAAGGTCAGAAAAGCCAGTCATTGTTGGAAGTAAATGAGGTCAGCTTGCAAATTCTGAGTGTAATGTTAATGTTAAGTCTAAGATGATGGCAGACCACTTAAGGCAGGTGAGTCATTCAGCAAGTAACTGTGGCTAGATGGCCAAACCTCAGAGGCAAGGTGAAAATCTGTGCTACGGAAGTGGGAAAAGCCAGGAAAGAAGTGCAAGCAGAAAGCCATGCTGCAGCTGTGTGTCCACTCCAATAAAGAAATGGGGTTAATCCCAGCACGCGGGAGGCAGAGGCAGGCGGATCTCTGTGAGTTCAAGGCCAGCCTGGGCTACAGAGCGAGTTCCAGAACAGGCTCCAAAGCTACACAGAGAAATCCCTGCCTCAAAAAAAAAAAACAAAAACAAAAACAAAACCCAAACCACTGCCCCAAAGAAAGTAAGAAAAGAAATGGAGGGAACAAGGGGAGCTAGAGGACCCTTAGATCTGAGGAGAGGAGGAGGGACTAACAAGAAAGACGAATAAGGAAGGGTCACATGAGGAGAAGGAGGTCCAGATCGTGCAACCAGGCAGACAGCTCTTTCAGCAGCTTGGGGTGACTGGTCTGGTTACTGCCATGGTGACACTGATGCTCAGGGAGAGGTCACTACAGTTGTGCTACACACACCTGCTTCTTCTCAGGCTCACTAACACAAATATAAAACCAGATTTATCTATCTACCCATCTGTCTGTCCATCTGTCCATCCATCATCCACCCATCCATCCACCTTTTTCCTTTCTTCATTCTGTTGCTGTGTCATACGTGCACTCCAGTTTTCAGACTCGTTTTCTGACTAGACGGACGACGGCACTATTGTGAACTAGGCTATTAACGTTCCGCTCTAAGGTTGGTGTTCCTGGTCTGAAAAGAGGAAAGGATGGCCAGTTTCTCTTCCATGTGCTCCCAACCCTGCCCCTTAGTCTTCGGATTTCTCTGCAGACGGCAAGGTTCAGCTCATTTTGAGAATGCTTCTTGTTGGCTGCAGGAAACACAAGAGAATGTTTATCTTTTCGAATTTATGGCGAGGAGGCAAACAGAAGTCCTTGAAAGAGAAGGCAGATCAGAGTTTTCTGCTGCGAATGCTAATGGCTTCAAGGCTGGCTCACAAGCTGAAGCTGACTTGGGTGTGGCTAGCTCATGGTCTTTGCTCAGCATCCATAGTTACCATCCCAGCCCCCAGAGAAGTGATTGCTAGGTTCCATGGGAAGGTCTGGATCCTTACAATCCAAGCATGTCTTACTGGGCTACCTGCTTACAAATTCTATCCAAGTATGTGGATGGAGGAAGGGAGAGTGGAACAGATAAAGGAAGAGAGACAGAAAATTGTGTGTAATTTGTATATGTGCAGGTGTGTGTGTGTGTGTGTGTGTGTGTGTGTGTGTGTGTGTGTGTGTGTTTTCATGGTTTCAATTACTTTGGAGACTCAAAAAAGATCATAGATCCTCTCCTTGCACCCGTGCTGCCCCTTCAGGGTTCTTGCCAGGGTAACCCTAGAGGCCTATCATTTATGTGGGGAATGGGTGGGTGGGTAGGGTCTTGTCCTGCATCCATACTCCTTCCAAGAGCTGTCCTGGGATTATTGTAGTGAGGTAGTACTGATCCAATGCTGTTCTTTACCCATTTCTCCTCAGGACTGTGGCTGCCTCACTCCAACTCTTTCCCCTGCCCCATACTCTCAACTCCACTACCTTTCCCAGCCTATGGATATTATCTGCAACCCCAGAGATTTCTTGTTGCACTTTGCCAGTCTACTACTAGTGCTTTCAAAGGATGGTGGTGGTAGCGAAATCCCCCTGCCAGGCCACGTAGCTCACTTCTCAAGCCCGGTGGACTGCATCCCTTCCCAGAGGGAGAGTCCCCTACCTCATTCAAAATGGAGTTTGCGGCCTGCTAGGAGTTTCTAGACCTTTCCCTCAGGCTAGCAGAAGCTCCACTGCACTGTCTGAAGTCACAGTACCAAGACATCATTAGCTTGTGCTTATGGGGGTATTTGCTGGCTTCGGGCCCATATATTGGCCATTCTGCAGGCTAGTGCAGATCTGCAATATGCCCAGAGCCAGGAGCCTAAAGCACCCAACCCTGTTTTCATCAGCCTTCTCTCTCTATGGTGGCCTTCAGTCCACACTTGCAAGGCAATTGTGGTGGTGGGTGTGATAGAGCCACACACAACAGTGGCTCTCTCCTTAGATCACATGCCCCTCCCTCCTCGGGATCCTGCAGTGGTTCCCTACTGCCTCTCAAATAAATTGAAATCTTTCCTCTGTGGGCCTTAAAGCCCTCCATAATTGTATCCCACCCACCCCCAACACACACACCACACACATCGTGCACAATTAGGTAGCAGCAGACAAACAACACTGTCCACAAAAGCTCCTGGCCTGGAGCCTGCCACAGGTGCTTGTAAAACCTCATCCAAAGAGTCACTCCTTTTCCTCCTTTTAAAATGGTAAATGTTACCTGTGAGGTATACGCAATAAAGTCCTAGCAGCTATTAACAGCTTGCCCTGGCACGGATTCTGTCATCAGATTTGACAGAGAAAGGAGCAAAGCCCCGCCTTAATAGTCTAAGGGGGCGGGGGAAGGGACTCAGAGGAGCTCAGAGCAGTCCGGGAGGGGCGGGAGGAGGGAAGGGGTTCTGACGTCGAAGCTATCTCTGTCACGATTTTACCCAGGGCTACAGTCTCCGTGTCTCTACTTAAATCAGTCAGACACACTAGTCCTTGCTCCCCCAACCTTGCTTCCCTCTCCACACACACATGACGTCTTATTTCACCTTAAGACTACAATCCTCAGGCCAAGCTACTAATTGGCTCCCTCACATGAGGGGGGAAAAAAGACATGAAATTGAGTAGACGCAGCATGTTTGCTTGGGCATGGCCAAGTGTTGTTGAGTTCCTCCTGCAGAAGAGCTGAGAGCCCTTTGCTTAATGGAAACAGTAAAGACTTCCCAGGAAAGCTCTCTGTGCTCTCAGAAAGCTGGGAACTGAGTTCCCCCAGTTTCTCCCGCAGTGAGCTTGACCCGCAGGGCAACGGAAGGAGGGTCTGGGTCTCCCAGCAGCAGGCTTCTGGGCTGAACTGACACACTAGGGACCCCTTAGGCTAAAGTGTGCATACTGCTTAACCCATCTCCTGCTGGGTATACTCACTTGGTGCTTTACTCTGAGTCAGCAGAGTCCCCCACCCTCCACTCTTGAAAAGGGCGCCCCCAAGAGAACCTTGCTCTTATAGCAGTTTCTTCCTTAGGCAGCAGGCCAGAGACAGCCCCGCCCTCCACAAGAGCTGCAGGATGATGAGGACCCCCGCCCCCGCCCGCCCAGCTCAGGGCTCTGCAGCTGGGCCAAGATGCCAAAGGGAGGGGCAAGTCTGGCAGAATTCATCCTCTACTGTGACCAAAAGCTTGTTAGTGGCAGCTGTGGGGAGGGGGTTACTACCTGCTTCTGGGGGAAAGTGTCAAATATTTCCCTGTGCGGTTTCAATGTGTGTGCGTCCAGTTGTTCAGGTGTGGAGGGGCACGAATATAAGACTTGGGCGTGCTTTTTTCCAGAATGGAGTTCTTAAGGGCCCTGGTAGAAGTGTCCACAGAAGATTAAGGGGTGGGATAGTATGTTCTCGTGTTCTCTCTCTCTCTCTCTCTCTCTCTCTCTCTCTCTCTCTCTCTCTCTCTCTCTCTCTCTCTCT
>CABHPQ010111927.1:0-11481 GCA_902168405.1 Peromyscus aztecus
GTTCCCAGGGCCTGTCTGAGCTCACCTCACCTTGGGCTTGCTCCTGCCCAGGATGGCTGTGGAGCAGGGCAGGACGGCTGTCTGGGGCCAGTGGGAGGCCTCTGACTCCGCTCCCTGCAGTTTTCAGAAGGGCTGGAACCACACCTGTAGTCCGTTTGTGATGGAGGGCAGTCTAGGACACACAGCTAAAACACTCCGAAGACATGCAGAAGTTGAGGCTGGGAAGACAGGTCTCCTAGTCTCTTCCCACCCCTTCCTGGGTGCCCTGCCCACCCTGGGTCTTGTGCCTCCACGGGGAGGGTGACTTTACCTCTGCTAGGAGCGTTTCTGAGTGGCCAACGGGCCTGGCTGGGATGGGGTTGCCCCGACACTTGTTAGTTCGACTGCCTCACAGCGGTGTTTTACACAGTATGGGCTTGTCCAACAGTCCCGTGGAGGAGACATTGAGCCTTGTATGGGGGCTTAGGGTAGAGGAGGAGTCTAGGAGCTGCCTCAGTTTCTCCTATATTCACAGCTATATCTGATTCTGTTTCAGCCTGTTGAGGCATTTCCCTCAAGTCCTGCCTCTGCCTCCCTAGTGCTGTGATTAAAGGCGTGACCACCACACCTGGCTCATATTTATATTAAATTACCTGTTTATGTGTGCGTCTCATGTGGGTATGTGCCCATGAGTGCAGGTGCCCGTGGAGTCCAGAAAAGGGAGTCAGATATCCTGAAGCTGGAGTTACAGGCAGTTGTGAGCTGCTCCGTGGTGGATGCTGGGAACCGAACTCAGGTCCTCTGCAAGGGCAGTATTCACTTTTAACTGCTGAGGCATCTCTCCAGCCCCTAGAACGGTCGCATTTTTAAAAAAAACAGGTTAAATTTGGACTGATGTGAGAGCTGCATCCGGGTGAGATTAGCTTCCCTCCATTTGCTCCCACATCACCAGATCAGACCGAGAAAAGCAGGTTCTCCAGGCCAGGGGCAAGGCTGCCGTGTTATCTAACTTCTGGAGGGAAAGAGCTAAGAGTTTGTCTGTGACCTCTCTCACTGTCCCACCTCAAGCTGGCCTGGACCTTCTCAGAGGGGAGCCAGATGGCTCCGTTATCTTTGGATAAGCAAGTGGAGGGGCCTGCACCCCTTCCTGGTTATGGCTCTAGAAGATAGCTGGTCTGGAGACTCGCCGGTGTGGACACTACAAGGTGTAGACATTGTGGGCGCCGCTAGGGTCCTGAGTAGGGTTCCTGCAGCCTCACCACAAAGCCATTGTAGGCTACAGTAAAGGGCAGGCTGAAGCCTTGGGTTGCCCATGATCTGGTGGCATAGTCCAAAGCCTTGTCCTTTGGCTTTCTGGAGAGCCAGGCGGGACATGGTGACCCTTGTTGGAGCCCTTCTTTACAGAGAGGAAGCTGTAACTTATCCAAGGTCCTGTGACTGGAATCTGCCTCGTCCTGGAGAGCTCAGGATCCATGGCTGAGGAAGTCTTGTCTGGGGGTAGTTGCCTGTTTAGCTGTTGACCCCATGCAACATTTCTGGGCCTCAGTTTCCCTGCCTGTTTTCCCCCCAAATCTAGCCCTGTTCTGCCCCGACCCCAACTCAGGCTGTCCTCAGACCTCTTCACAAGCATGAAGATGAGGAGCCCCAAGTGTATCAATTTCTTCTGGGAAAATTTGCATTGGAACAGGAAGGAGATTAACAGGCCGACTTGGGAGATGCCAAGGGAGGAGTCCAAGGCCAGGTTCCCAGCCTTCTGGAGAGAAGGTGGGTGTTGAAGTGTGGGGAGTGCTGCCTGAGGCCCTGGCTGCTGTCTGGCTAGCCCTTGCCAGGGAGGGCGGATTTTCTGCTGTCTGGCATCCGAGACCCTGCCAGGATCCAGGCTGGACTGAAAACAGGACTGAAGGCTGTCTCCACTGTCCTCACCCCTGCACACGCAGGGTGGGGCCCCTCTCCCCCTCTTCTGTGGAGCCTGGACCCTTCCCAGGCCTACTCCCCGCCCACCAGCTCAGTTTCCCCCGGTACCAACTGACCCAGGACCAGCTGTGAATACAGGGGACACATCTGGAAGGTGGATCCGAGGTGGCTGCCTGCCTTGGCAGCTGGCTTGAGCAAGGAGGAGCAAGGCAGGCAAGCCCCAGCCGCCATCCGGAGGAGTTTCTGAATTACCCACTGGCGGGAAACCAGAGGCCAGAGCGCGCCTGGGCCGGTCCTGCTGGCTGCGACTCTGAAGAGCCTCCTGGCTCCAGGCCTCACCACCGCTTCCTCCCTCCCTCCACCCCGCGGGTGTCTTCACCAGCCTCTCAGCCCTGCAGGCTCCTCCCGAGGCACTGCCAGCTCATGGGGACCCGTCAGCTGTACACCCATGCTACCCACACAGTAGACAGAGGAGACCACCCAGGATCCCAGGGCTGGCGAGTGAGCGGCGGGTCCTCTGCTCTCTCTCCCTGACTGTACCGGCCACCTGTTGAGGTCAGTCCTGGACTCCGCCTCTTTTCTCTTAGAGACCGCGAATTCCATCTGTCAAGCTCAGGAGGAGGCCAGGCCACATTCTTCTTCACCATTCCCAGAAATGCATGATTGAGATAGTAGTAAGGGTGGTTGGTGGCCGTCACCATGTCCTCTAATGCTGATGTCCAGGCCTTTTATATTTAAAGTCCTCTCCTCAGGGCTAGGACTTTGGCTCAGTTGGTAGAATGTCTAGCAAGCCCTGGGTTAGCTCTCCAGCACCATGAAAACCAGTTGTGGCATATTATTTTAATCCCTGCACTCTGTAATCTCAGCACTTGGGAGGTAGAGGCAGGAAAATCATATCAGTCTAGGTTACTTGAGATCATATCTTAAAAAAAAAAGAAAGAAGGGCTGGAGAGATGGCTCAGAGGTTAAGAGCACTGGCTGCTCTTCCAGAGATCCTGAGTTCAATTCCCATCAACCACATGGTGACTCACAACCATCTGTAATGAGATCTGGTGCCCTCTTCTGGCCTTCAGGGATATGTGCAGGCAGAATACTGTATACATAATAAATAAATAAATCTTTAAAAAGAAAGAAAGAAAGAAAGAAAGAGAGAGAGAGAGAGAGAGAGAGAGAGAGAGAGAGAGAGAGAGAGAGAGAGAAAGAAAGAAAGAAAGAAAGAAAGAAAGAAAGAAAGAAAGAAAGAAAGAAAGAAAGAAAGAAAGAAAGAAAGTCCTTCCCCCAGACAGGATGGGCTGTATAATTTTTGAGGCCATTTGTTTTAAAATTAAAATGTTTTACAGCTAGGCATGGTGGCATGTGCCTTTAATCTCAGCTCTCAGGAGGAGGCAGAGGCAGAATCTCTGAGTTCAAGGCCAGTCTGGTCTACAGCGCTAGCTCCAGGACAGCCAGGGCTATGCAGGGAAACTTGTCAAAAAAAAATTAAATGTTTAATATAGTAACAACAGAGCATGACACTCACTGTGGGGCCTTGTGTGACTTGTCAACCCATAAAAGAGAGTCCCTAGAAGCCCTGGTCCTCCCCCGCCCACTCTGGCCTACTCCATCTTTCCTAGATAGGCTTTAAGAGCTTGGCTGTAGAGTCTTGGCACTGACCCACCTGTAGTGGATACCTATTCTATCTATGACCTTGAAGCACCGCCCCTAGAGACGTAGCAGGTAACTGTCCTACCTACCTATGACCTTGAAGTACCTGCTACCCTTAAGACCTGAGTCTTCTCTCCCTCCTGGGCTTGGATGCTGAGACGGACCTGGGCGGAAGAACAGCGTTGGACTGTACCTTGGACTTCCGGGACCCTGTGATAAATCTCCATGCTGTAGTGAGTCTTCCTCCCTAATAAATTCCTTTACCCTTGATGCAGACTCTGTGGATTTCTCTCCTGACCCACCCCATTTGTTCTTCCTCACTTCCCAAACGTCTTCAGTGGAAGGCTTTACATTCTCATGAACACCAGGGAAACTGAGGTAACTGGGGGCCCCTGGGCCTGCTGATCCCTTGCAGAAACCACCCTCTCCAGTGGGCCAGGGGAGGGACCGACTCTGCTGGGGATGGACTCTGGGGGCTCTCGGCGGGGTCTGGTGAAGGTGGAGTTCAGCCCTGTCTTCTGTTACCCATTGGTGTCGTTTTCCCTGAGCGAAGCCAGGGAGTACTAGACTGCTTTGCCAGTCCCAGACCAGACACTTGGTTCTTGAAGCCACTGCTTGGTAGCAGGCTGCCACAACCTGATGTAGCGACCGTCTTTGGAGCTGTTCAGTCCCCTGAGCCACAGGGAAGGCCGGGACCTAGGTTTGTGCTCGAATGTTTCTTGATTTAGGAGGGTGGGTTGGCTCTGACAGACAACTGGACAAAGTCAGCGCTGAGAAAGGTGAGGCCCAGTGCTGAGACAGATGGGCTCTGATAGGCTGCTCTGGCCATAGCCAACTCCAAGACCCTGCTCTCATGGCCTAGTCCAGTCATCCAGGCCTGTCAGACATTTGCACCTCTGTTTCCCCATTAGGGTGGGCTTAGTCAGGACCCTGGCAGTCACAAAAGTGGGACTCAGATTAACAAGGAAATGGCTCGTCCCCACAGCTATGAAGTGGTTCCTGGATGGTGTTTTCTATGGAGGTCCTTATGATCACTTAACACGTGCCTCTTTAACAATTAGGGCTTTAACATTCCATGTTACTGAGTAGAGCAGCCATTTGAATTCACTCATATCTGTGAGGTGCTACTCAAGGCTGTAGCCCAGGTTGGTGGTACACACGATGGCCCAGCACTCGATAAAACTTCCATACACAATAAGAAATCCAACGTAAGTCAAGCTGGTGCCAAGTTCATGCCCTAACCACTAGACACCATTTCCTCCCCAGCACCTCAGTGTCCCCTGAGAAACTTCTGAGGGTTAGGAAAAGTTCCAGGAACAAATTCAAATGGAGACCTGTACAAGGAGGTGGGGTTGATCTCAGCTTTGTTGGAAGGAGCTTACGGAGATGGAGAGGGATGTCCACTCAACGAACATCTTCACTCTCGAGGTGTTGGGTGTGCCCCACTTCATGGGAGACCCCTGGGTCTGACTAGGTTGACTAATTGTCTCCCAAGCCCCGAAACACGGTGATCTTGGGCAGCTGGGGAAGATTTCTGTCAGGAAAGGTGTCAAAAGTTTCTGGAAGAGATTACTATATTCCTAGTGTGCCTTCAGCCTTGCCCACGGAAGTCGAGTCCTCAGTGTCCCAGTGTAGCTGAGGTGTCTGCTACATTGTGTATATGAGTGTGCCTAAATGTGGTTGTGCCCACAGAGGTCAGAAGAGAACACTGGATGGATCCCCTGGAACTGGAGTTACAGATAGGTGTGAGCTGCCGTGTGGGTGCTGGGAATTGAACCTGGGTCCTCTGGAAGAGCAGCCAGTGCACTTAACCACTGAGCCATCTCTCCAGGCCCTGCTCTTACAGTTTTGTTGGACCGTCATCCTCTGGGACATCCCCTCTGTCTTCCTGAGCATCTGAGGGCATTCACCCAAGGCGTACTTATGCACAGGCATTGCCTGGCAGCCACTCTCGGGGAAAACCCACAGCTGGGTGGCAGAGAGTATGGCCCATGTGTCCTTCTGCCTGCCCTTTAAATGTATGCATCGCATTTCCCAAGGTCTGCACTGTTTCAGGCGTGGTCCTGGGCATGGAGATCACTAGGGAAGCGGGACGGGAACTCAAGTGGTTCCAAGTCCATTAGGATGATGTGTCGCTAGACTCTGAACACACAGAGTATTCATACGCAAGAAGGGGAATGGTGCCTGTGTTCTTCATTTTCGAGGATGCTTTCGGCTACAAGCAACTATAGTTTCTCATTGGGACCATCAGCCCACAAATAATGATGTGGAGACTTATTACAAATTATGAAAGCTTGGCCTTAGCTTAGGCTTTTCCCCAAATAGCTCTTATAACTCAAATTGACCTGCTTTTATTAATCTACATCCTGCCACGTGGTTCGGTTACCTCTCCGCTGTACTGTGTGTCTGGCTTGTTTTAGTCTCGCTGGCATCTCCGCCTCTCTTCTTCCTAGAGTTCTCTCTCTCTCTCCTGGAAGTCCCGCCCATTCTCTCCTGTCTAGCTATTGGCCATTCAGCTCTTTATTAAACCAATCACAGTGATACGTCTTCACACAGTGTAAACAAATATTCTACAACAAGTAACGGAGAAGTGGACTGAAAGTAGCCTAGAAATATTTGCCCACTTCACAAGAAGGGCTTGGGGTAGTGATGCCATCAAAGACTCTGAAGGGATGGTTGTCTTTCTACCCTGCCATCCTCAGTATGATTGGTGACACTACCTGAAATTTCTTCCCCCTCCCACCTCCCTCCTACCCCTGAGACAGGGTTTCTCTGTGTAGCTTTGAAGCCTGTCCTGGAACTCACTCTGTAGACCAGGCTGGCCTCTAACTCCCAGAGATCTGGCTGCTTCTGCCTCCTGAGTGCCGGGATTAAAGGTGTGCGCCACCGCCTGACTCTTTTTTTTTTTTTTTTTTAAGTATTTGTTTAATTTTTACGTATACAGTGTTCTGCCTGCATGTTGGCCTGCACGCCAGAAGAGGGCATCAGATTTCATTACAGATGATTGTGAGCCACCACGGTTGTTGGGAATTGAACTCAGGACCTCTGGAAGAGCAGCCAGTACCATCTCTCCAGCCCCACGACCTGTAATTTCTAAACTGGGTGCCACAGTTCCAAACACCACATCCTCACACAATCATAGCAGCTCGGAGTGGAAGGCAGGCAACCCTCCTGTACCTTCCTTTAATTAGAGATCCTGGTGCTCTTCTCTTTACATCTCATTGGGTTAATTGGGTCACATAAAGATGTCTAGCTACAAGGAAAGTTGGGTGTTCTGGCTAGTTTTTGTCAATTTGGCACAAGCTAGAGTCACCAGGGAAGAGAGAATTCCAACTGAGGATTGACTCCATCTGACTAGCCAGTGCGCATGTCTGTGGGGAGCATTTTCTTGATTGGCGATTGCTGTGGGAGGGCCCACGTAGCTAGAGTTTTCCTGCCTGGTCCACAGTCAGGACAAATCTCTTTCACCTGCCAGTCCCACAGCTGCTCAGACCCAACCAAGTAAACACAGAGGCTTATATTGCTTACAAACTGTTATGGCCGTGGCAGGCTTCTTGCTAACTGTCCTTATATCTTAAATTAATCCATTTCTATAAATCTATACCTTGCCACATGGCTCGTGGCTTACCGGCATCTTTACATGCTGCTTGTCCTGGCGGTGGCTGGCAGTGACTCCCTCCGCCTTCCTGTTCTTTTAATTCTCTCTGTTAGTCCCGCCTATACTTCCTGCCTAGCCACTGGCCAATCAGTGTTTTATTAGCAACACATTTGCCATACAGAACATCCCACAGCAGGCCCAGCCCGCTGTGGGCGGTGCCGTCCCTGGGCAGGTGGTCCTGGGTTCTATAAGAAAGCAGACTGAGCAAGCCACGGGGAGCAAGCCAGTAAGCAGCACCTTCCTCCACGGCCTCTGCATCAGCTCCTGCCTCCAGGTTCCTGCCCTGACTTCCTTTTATTATACACTGTGATGGGGACCTGCAACCTGAAATAAACCCTTTCCTCCCAGGTTGGTTTGGCTCAGTGTTTCATCACATCAACAGAGAAGCTAACTAGAACACCGGAGAACTGAGTACCGGGAACTCCCAGTTTCTGTCTCAGTAGAAGACAGAAGAAGGGCAGTGGCCATTGAGTGGGAGGAAGTCACCTGCCTCCGCCTCATCTAGTGAAGGGTCTCAACTGTGGCGGAACCAGCCTTGCTGATAACTATTGTGAAAAGTTTTGTTTTTAACTTTAGGCGTGTGTGTATGTGTGTGTGTGTGTGAATAGATGGATTTGGCTTTTGTCTGAATCCACTGGTCTGTGTCTTATGATTGGGGAACTGAGGCCATTTGATATTCAGAGTTATTTTGGGAAGTGGGTATTGGTTTCTGCCACTTCATTGATTTTATAGTGTTTTCCCTTGCTCTCTTCTCTTGCCTAACATTGTTTGAGCATGGTTTATTTACTTCTTTCTTTCTTTCTTTCTTTTTTTTTTTTTTGAGACAGCGTTTCTCCATGTAGTTCTGGCTGTCCTGGAACTCACTCTGTAGCCCAGGCTGGCCTCAAACTCACAGAGATCCACCTGCCTCTGCCTCCCAAGTGCTGAGGTTAAAGGCGTGTATCACCAACGCCCATCTTTTCTGGGGTGAGGTCTCTTCTCTGTATTTCAGACTGTATCCTGGGCCCTTCCAGGCATCTTATAGTGGTGTGAAGAGTAGGGAGTAAAAATCGTTGCTCCCATTGATAACCACTGATTAATCTTCTCTGAGTCATTAGGAGGAGCAAGGAAAATGATCTCAGTTTATTTTCTGTTGCTATAACTGAAAAGTTTAAATCCCCAGGTAGTGAATAACGCTGCTGATACGCCACTGATATTAATAAGTCAGATCAGGCCGAATTAGTAAATCCAGGTTTAATCTGAGCAGAGCATTCCTGGGTGGTCCCAGGAGAAGAGGAGAAGCCATGAGGGAAAGCCAGAAGTCTTGGGTCAGACCTTAAGTACCCTCTGGGGGGGTGGAGCCGCTGAGTGGTGGGTCTTCTCAGGGGCGGGGTTTGGAGAAGGCAGCTCTAGGAGATGTCCCCAACACCACGATAACCAAATATCTGAGGCTGGCAATGCATAAAACAAAGAGAGTTGCCAGGTACGGTGGCGCACACCTGTAATCCTGGAACATGCGAGGCTGGTCTTAGATGCTCGCACACGCCTGGGCCTTTGCAGTTCTCCCAGCCTGAATGGCTGCTCCTCGAGGTGTCCACAGGACTCCCTCATGGCCTCAATCCTTTGGTCAAATTCAGTTTCTCATCTGCTTAACTGTAACCCTTCTCACTCCCTGCCTAGCTTCTTTTCCACTGTACTTTCCTGGATTTTCCCCTAGAGCACATCTGATTTACTATGTGTGGTTTATTATATTATTTGCTGTCAGTTTACTCTTGTAAGAATGTAGACTCCACTTAAGAAAGTCTTCTCGTTCAAACAGATTTTTCTTAAGCCGGGCATGATGGTGCATGCCTTTGATTCAGCACTTGGGAGAAAGAGGAAGGGGGATTGTGGGTTCAAGGCCAGCCTGGTCTACAGAGTAAGTTCCAGGTCAGCCAGGGCTACGTATTGAGACTTTGTCTCAGACAAACAAATAAAGACTTTCCTCTGTGTGTGTATATGCACATATGTTTGTGGGTGCTGGCAGAGGCCGGAAGAGGCGTTGGACTTCCTGGAGCTGCAAGTACAGGCAGTTGTGGGGAACTGTGCTCCTGTCCTCCGAAATGACCTTTATCTCCCAATCTGCCTATCGCCACCCTAAGTGTTGGGAGTGTTACTGTGTACTACCACACACCACAATTTATGTGGTGCTGGGGATCAAACCCAGGGCCTCAGGCGTGCTAGGTGGGCACCCTATCAACCGAGCTACACCCCCGGATTCCTCCTCTGTTTGTTCTTTAAAAAATGTTTTATGTGCATGAAAGTTTTGCCTGCATATATGTATACATGCACTATACGTCTGCCTGTTGCCTGCAGAGGCCAGAAGAGGGTTCCGCGGAACTGGAGTTATAGACAGTTGTAAGCCACTGTGTGGGTGCTGGAAGCCAAGCCTGGGTTTTCTCCAAGAGCAGCCAGTGCCTCTAACTGCTGAGCCATCTCTTCTGCCCCGCCCCCACCCGCCTGTCTTGGCGCTGCAGGCTCAGAAGGCAGACTGGCTTTGCCTTAGGAAGGGTGGAACAGTGCCCCAGACTCCTTTACCTGCAGCTGGGCACTCCTTGCTGGGAAACAAAAAGGAGCAGCTGGCTTTGGGGGGCCCTCCTTATAGCAGGGGGCACGTTGGGGGCTCCCAGAGAAGCCCCTTCCGAGCTCCCAGGATTTGATGTTCATACATTGTCAGCTTTTGCGGTTTTTCATGGGCTACACCCTCCACCCCCAACTCTAAATAAACACCTACTCATGGTCTGCGTTTTTAAAATAGGCCCCCACCCCAGTAGTCCAAGCTTGGCCCCCACAGGTCCTGAACTATCCACGTGGAGAAGCTGCTCCCCAGGCAGGTTGAGGTTCTGACCTTGGCTGTCAATATGCTGTGTGCTGCTGTTGACGCCAATGACATGGCTGCTTTCTTTTCCTTTGCTCCCTCCCTCCCTCCGGCTCTGGCTCTCTCTTCTTCTTTTTCTTCTTCTTCTTCTTCTTCATTAGGAACCTGATTTTCCTGAGCCAGTCCTTCTTCCCATTATCAGCTTTCAGAGAACTGGGAAAACCTTAGCCCAAATGGAGGACTTGTAAGGCCAGAGTGCCCCCTGCTGGGCAAAGTAGAAACCAAAGAGGTGGCATCTCAGCGGGACTCTCAGGATGAGACCGGTTCCTGGGGGCTCCAGTCTCTCTGACAGGCGCCTGTTTGGGTACG
This sequence comes from Peromyscus aztecus, assembly GCA_902168405.1. Taxonomy (NCBI): domain Eukaryota; kingdom Metazoa; phylum Chordata; class Mammalia; order Rodentia; family Cricetidae; genus Peromyscus; species Peromyscus aztecus. The sequence goes on from CABHPQ010111927.1 coordinate 10,401, forward strand.
GAACACACAACAAATTCAGACACGAGCACGCTTTTGTGTGCACTCGTGTTTCTCACTTAACTTGGGCTAACTCCGACGGATCTACGGCCGTTCTCACTGACCCTGCTCACCCTGGACCCCTACTGCACCAAGACGCCATTGGTCTAAGGGCTCAGTCCTCCACAAGCCTGAGATGCTAGCTTCAAGTGGGATTCCTAGGATGTCTGCATTTCTGACTGGCCGCGTAAAATCCTGAGTCCTGTTTCCCCCTCACTGGATGTGCCTCACACATCGCCAAGGCTGCAAACTGAGTCAGGTGGCTCCGTTGGGTAAATGTGCATGCCACTCAAGCCTGGAAAACCTAACTTGGACCCTGGAAACCCATGTAAAGGCCAGATAGGGTAGTCTGTGTCTGTCATCATACCCCTCCCACGGTAAGATGGGAGGAAATAGGAAGCTTGTCGACCAGGTATCCAGAAGCATTCAGCCAAAACCAGCAAACAGGAAGGATTCTATACCAAACGTGGTGGAAGGTGAAGACCCACACCTGAGGTTGTCCACTGACCTCTACATGCACACTGTGACATGCTCATACTCTGAAACATAAACATGTGTATGTGTGCATGTGTGCAAGTGTGTACACACACATATAAAAAATAAACCAGATTCATAGAGGATAACACTCCACGACAGTCAAATGAAGGTGGACCTAGAGCAGGGTCTGAGGGCTGACGTTTGGGAACCCCTTTGTGGAGTCTGGACACACCATCTCCTCCGCAACGACTTTTTCATCACCAGGAAGTCCAAGAGCCAAGGTTTTTATGGAGTTTCATGAGATGGGCATGATTGATAGAAGGAGACCAGAGGATTAAACTCTCCCTCCAAGCCATCCCCCTGGGAGGGGGACATTTGAGGCTGGACGGGAAGGTCTGGCTGCAGTCTTGGTCTTTCTGGTGATCAGCTCCCACCCCAAAGCCATCTGAAGGTTGTATGAATCCTCCATTAGCATGACAAAGACATCTCTTCTCGGGAAATTCCTTGGGTTTTGACACTCTTGCCTAAGAACTATGGAAAAAAACCAACCTATTATTTTCAAGCTGGG
>CABHPQ010111950.1:0-11325 GCA_902168405.1 Peromyscus aztecus
CCCTCCCCTTACAGAGTCCAGGCCAGGGAAGAGTGCGGCGGTGTCTAGCCTCGACTGCCTATCCAGCATCGTGGAGCGCATCTCCACAGACAGCCCCGCCGCGCCTGCGCTGCTGCTGGCAGACGCAGCACCAGAATCTCCTCCAGAGGGGGCATCCCCAAGCGACACAGAACAGGGGGCCCAGACCCCGTCCCCTGACGCCACCCCACAGTGCCCTGTAGGCGCGAACCCCAATCCGATCTACCAGGTGCTTTGAGAGGTAGGCTGGGCTGCCACCGGAGAGAGCGCACTGCCCACACTCCCGGGGATAGTGCCCGAGGGTCCTTCACGCCCAAAAGATGAAACTTAAATGACACTCCTCCCAACTGTCCTTTCAAAGCCACACATCCAGAAGCTGGAGAGGGGCGGAGCAGAAGTCTGTCCTCACATCGGTCCCCAAGGAAAGGACGCAGTCCCTTTGATGTTATTGTTGATTTTGTTTGTTTGTTTTGTTTTTTATGCGACTCACAGAGACAGCCACTTGCTGTCCCTCAGTGGGCCAGAGCTGATCTTTGAACAGCCAGGCCTTCTTCCTTTTCCTGACAGCTCCTCGCGCAGGGGTGAGCCTCACACACCTAAGCCCTGCCCTCCAAATCCCGGTTGTTTGTAGAGACAACGATCTCCACTCCGACACCGCTCTTCCCCACAGCCTGGGGAAGCCGCTGCAGTCCCGTGTGTAACAGGTGTAACCATACCCCACCCTCCCTTGACCCACGCGCGGTTCAGGACCACTTATTTTTTATATAAGACTTTTGTAATCTATTCGTGTAAATAAGAGTTGCTTGGCCAGAGCCAGAGCCCCCTGGGCTGTATTTATCTCTGAGGCATGTTGTGTAGTGAAACACGAACTTTGTATGTTTATTCCTCTGGTGGGCGAGCCTCGGGGCTCACTCGCTCAGGCGTTGGAAATAAAGACTCTAATTTATACATCAGTGGCTCTGGCTTTTCCTAGGTAAGTCAAGGGGATCGAAAAAAAAAAAAAACAAAAAACAAAAAACAAAAAAACCCTCCACAATCTGGGCAAGCTGTCTCGCAGCGACCCCTGTAGGCGGCATAAGGGTAGCAAGGAGGCTGGAAGGTGCTACATAATGAAGGAGGGCTAGGCAAGGCTCCAGAGCTGTAGGGGACCTCCCCTGCCCCTCCCGTCTGCCTCACCCAAGGAAATCAGAGCCTGTGGGAAGAAGGGCACTTGGGACCAGCATTATCTCTAGGGCTGTGGTGCTTTCATCAGACTGTGTAGTCTGGTCAGAGGGGAAGCCATTGGTGTAGCCAGAGTTGCAAGGAGGGCTTCCTGGACAAAGTGCTGTTCCAGAGGTGCCGGGAGAGACAAGAGAAGGCAAAACACAACCGCAAGCTTGGAGCCCACCGCCCCCCCCCCCCCCACACACACACAATCTCTGTCCTCCCCTGGAATGAATGACCTGGCACAAGCTCTCCCTCACTCACACGTGTCCCCAGGACCTCTTGCCTTTCGTCCTACAGATCCTCTTCCTGAACTCCCATAGGCCAGGTCCACGACACAGAAAGGACACATTCAGGAAGAACCACTCCATCCCGAGAGTGGGCTCTGCTCCCCGGACACCATCTTGGAGGAGCCACGCAAAGCTTTTCTATTACTGTGATGCTCAATCTGCCCTCTCGGACGTCCTTAGGGTTCCTTACTCTCCCTCCCTCCAGGCCTCTCAGGGATGCCGTGACTGTCCACTGGACAGATGCCGAGTCCTAGACTGAAGAGGGAGAGACCACTGACACACTCCCTACCTTTGGGGAGCGCCCAGACATTTGGGGTTGGATCTTCCCACAGCTGGTCACGGACTGTGGGTGAGGACGGGGGCGGCCCACATGGGTGCAGAATAACACAAGCAGATGGCCTCTAGTAAAGAGTCCTGAAGGCACTGGATAGGAGAGAGCGCTCAAAGTGGAGGGAAAACACGGAAGGAGGGAAGGGGCAACCTCGTGGACCCACAGCTGCTCGGAAGGAGCTGAGGAGACAGAGGAGGAGGCAGGACCACATGGGCCTCCACTGAACTGCATCCTGAGGGCAACGGGGAGCCCCAGAGGAATCAGCACAGGGGAAGAACAGACATAAATCTGTAGCTTAGAAAGGTCTGTTTGGACTGGTCAAACAGACAGGAGGGAACACGAACACAAAGAGACGGGAAGATGTTTTGTGACTTTCCTGAGGAGATGTAAAGAAATGTCACCTTATATAGAGAAGGAGCTGACCACCCAAAGAAAGATTCCATTGAGTCCAGCCTGGCAAATAAGTGAATGTATTGGGGTTACTTACAGAAGCATGGGCAACTTGTGGGGGAGCTGCACAGTGAAGCCCCACCCCCAGAAAACAATTAAAATCTTCTTTTAAATATTTATTTCTTGTGTGTGCGTATGTGTGTGTTTGCAAGTGTGCGTGCACCACGGAACATATGGAAGATCAGAGACAACTTGAAGGAACTCAGTCTCGTCTTCCAACACAGTGGTTCCAGGGACTGAGCCCAGGGCATCAGAAGCGCCTTTGCCTGCTGAGCAATCTCACCAGCCCACAGCGGTTTTTTTTAACCTTTAAAACCAGAGCTTTTAAAAAGATTTGTTTTATTTTTAATTACATGTCTCATGTGTGTTCAGGCGCCCACAGAGGCCAACGGCAGCAGCCCCCCCACCCTCAGGGCTGAAATTAACAAGTGGTTGTAAGCTGTCTAGCATGGGTGCTGAGTACCAAATCCCTAATAGCAGAGCCATCTCTCTAGTCCTTCTTCTTTTTTTTTCTTTTGTTATTTTGTCTTTGCTCCCCGCACCCCTCCCCCAAGACCTGAGGCTCGAACCCAAGGTCTTGTGCTTGCTCCGCAAGCGCTCTACCACTGAGCTAAATCCTCAGCCCCTAGCCCTTCTTGTATGCAGCTGGGCCCGGAGGGCATGGGCTTGGAATCTCGGGGAGGAGTGAACGTGGGTATTGTGACCCTTCCTCCCTCTCTCCAAGAGGGAATATTCACAGCGCCATTACCAGAGACCTAGCCGCCAGCAGTACAGATTTTTGATGTTATTTTAATTTTTGTTTCATTTTCGACATGGGATCTCACTCTGTAGCTAGGCTAGCCTGGAACTCACCATGTCCTGGGCTGCCCTCGAACTCTTTGGCGATCTTCTTCTTCAGCCTGCCCTAGAGCTGAGGTTGCAGGCATGAGCCACCACACTGGGTTTCCTCCTGCAAAGGTCTGCTTGTTTTGTTGTTATGGCTGCTGTCAAGACGTGTGCTGCTTCTTGTTGGCGAGGACCCTTCCAAGGCTAATGAAGCAGCTATACTACAGAGGACCAGTCCAGAGGCTGCTGGGGTTGCTAGGGTGACACATGGCATGCACTGGACTAGGGGTGGTTTGGATGCGACAAATAATGTGGAAGTATTGCAGGTCCAAAGAAGAACTCTAAGGGCAGAGCCCTGCTGTCACATAACTTAAAAGTCATAGGGGATATTCCCATTAAACAAAGAACAAAGTGAGTAACTCTAACACACACACACACACACACATACACACGTATATAGTGTGTATATATACATATACATATATATATTAGTAACTTGTGTGTGTGGGGGGGTCTGTGTGTGTGTAGTAAAAAATATTCTGAAGGGAAATAAATAGGGGTACAATCAGAGGTGGACATGGGAATAAAAAGATGATTGTCAGGCGAAAGGAGGGTAGTTTCTATACTGAGAACCAACTGCTCCCTTACCCCCAGAAGACTGTCCTGGCTTTGAGATTTATGGTTCAACAGTAGAGGACAGGCTGGACACTGGCCCCACTCATTCCCAACCCTGTGCACTTGTGCAGCAAATGGTCCGCACAACTCCTCCCAGTGGCTGGTGTGTGGAAGCCCTAGATGAGACAAAAGCAATCTCCATGGAGGACTTCAGACCCTGGTTTGCCTCTGAGTGGGTTGTGTTGCCATTACAGAGGAGATCCCAGGAGGAGGGCTAGGCATGGGGTCACAGTTAGGGCATGCATCTCTAGATGCAAATGACAGAAATGTCATTTAGACTAGTTTCAACTGTACATAGGCTATTAGTACCACAGTATCTACAAACTGAGCCTAGAGTCCCTTTGTTTTTCCACGCTCCTCCTTTTTATGGCAATGGATTATATACTCTCCTTGTCTACTCTGATTTTGTCTAGAAGCTTGAGAGTTGCCATAGATCTCAAACTCTAGCTAGAGACTGTCTACCTGGACCAGTACATGTCCTGAGGCAGGATTTGAACCCAGCCGAAGGGCTCCAGAGACTGTGCTCTTCTTGTCCCGTGCTATGACCTGCAGAGGAAGTCAGAAGACAGCTGAAAAGAGGCCAGAAGCTGGATCACACCCTGGAGAATGGAAATCGGGTCCCCTGCTGTCTGTCCCTTGCCTCAGTCACGTCAGGAGCACCTACTGCCTACCCTATTTTCAGTGCAGGTGAAACACCCCTTGCTTCTGGGGCCACGTGGCTGCATCTAAAGAATCCCCACAGTCATGCTGTCCAGCATGTGTGCATACACCTATAGGTGTGTGCTCATAGGATAGCTGTCTCAGTTACTCTACTATTGCTGTGAAGAAACATCTCACCAAGGCAGCTTACAGAAGGAAGAGTTTATCCGGGGCTCACAGTTCCGAGGTTAGAGTCCATGACCATCATGGTGGGGCATGTGGTGGCAGGCTGGCAGGCACGGTGCACCAACTGAGAGTTTAAATCCTTATCCACAAGTGTGAGGCAGAGGAGAGAGGGGGTGGGGAGGGAGGGAGGGAGAGTGAGTGAGCTGGGAATGGCATGGGCTTTAGAAACCTTAAAGTTCATCCCAGCAACACATCTCCTCCAAATAAGGCCGCACCTCCTAATCCTTCCTAAATAGTTGCACCGACTGGGGATCAAGTACTCAAATAAATGGGCTTACTCAAATAAATTCTCTTTCCACCACCACAACAGCACACAGACACTTAAAATGCACACCCAGCTAATGTTGACATTAAGAAAGATGAGTCAAGAGAGATTAAGGCTTCAGGTCTCCTCCCATGCATGAGCCTCTTCCAAGGCCTTGGGAAGAAGCCTAAATAGTCTAGGTTGTTTCTTAATTTTCAGAATAAATTACATTAAGCATTCTGTTATGATCATTGTATCTTTCTGTTCTGGCTTATTCCTATGTTTGGTGACATTTATGGGCATTAAAGTCCTACCTAAATAAATAAATCTCACTTGGGTTGGGTGGAATATATTTTAAATAAATGGAATATAAAACAGAAGCAACAATATTGAATGGTGAAATAAATTAAAATTATTCTGACATTATGAGGATGACTGTATTTAAAATATACGTTTAGAGCTTTGTAGTTTGAATATAGGCTCGTGTGTCTGAACACTGGTGGCCAAGTTTGGAAAGTTTGTGGAACCTTTAGAAGGGGGAGCCTGGCTGGAGGAAGTATGTCACTGGTGGCAGGGGTGGAGGTGGGGCGCTTGTACCTGTTGGTTTTGCGGCTGACCTCACTTCCTGTTCACTTCCTGCTTCCTGACTGGATGCATCATGGCCAGCCTCTTGCCTCTGTTGCCATGCCTTCCCTGCTGTGATGGACTGCACCCCTCAAACTGTAACCCGGAAAAACTCCTCCCTCCCTCCAAGTGGCTCTTGTCAGGTGTTCAGTCAGAGCAGTGAGAAAAGTCAGGAATGCAAACAAAGAAAGGCTCAGGGCTGGGGGTGCACCCCGTGTGAAACCCTCACCTGAACACGGCCCCGGGCATGACACCCAGCACAGAAAGAAAGAGGTGTGGGGTGCAGAAGAGAAAAAACGTCCCAATGGAGTTGTGTTAAAGACTCTTGAGCTGGTTGTTAATCCAGTCAAGGAAGAAAAGCAATGATATGAACATATTAGGAAAATATGTTGCGGATCTGACATAAATTGCTGACATCCACAAGACAACATAAATGTCATAAGCTGCCACTATAGCAAGCCCTCAACAGCATCAACACATTTTTTTATGAGAATTATCGGTCAGGTAATATTTTAAATTATCACCATGTGAGAAAATTCAAAATTCTTTGCATCCCCACAGCCCATGGAGGAAAAAGACTTGAGGTTTCTCCAAATGTAATACCAATCCTGAAAAACATCCTTGATGTTTCCAGTATAGCCGTGAGCCTGAAAGAAACACCCTAAAATTATCAATGGCGCAAAACAAGATCAACCAGGTTGAATGATCACTGTACTCTCTGTAAGGAAAACAATGGAACGGAAACATTGTCAATGAAATCTCTCAAAGATTGAAGGATTATGCAGCCTGATACAGGCAGAAAGGGGCAGCGAGACTAAAGGAGGAAGAGAACGAAGGCAACAGAAGAGGAACCGGCAGAGGATAAAGGGGTAGTGATTCTTGGTGATTTTGGTTTTGTTTTCTTGTCTAAGACACATTTGAGTACCCTGCATACAAGTCATTACTGCCTTAAAATTTTATATTTGAAGCCTTAGTGAAGTGTTTGCCTCTTCCTGAGGACCTGAGTTCCATCCCTAGCATCCACATAAAAGCCAGGCGCAGAGGTGTGTATTGTAACCCCAGTCGATGTGGGAGCAGAGACAGGAAGGTCCCTGAGGCTCACTGGTCAGTTAACTTAGCCTGATTAGCAACACCAGGATCAGGGAGAGAGCCTGATGCAAATAATAAAGTGTGGGGTGTGTGCATGCATATGGAGCCAGAAGTCAACGCCCAGCGTCTTCCTCAGTGACCCCCTCCCCACTTTTTATGAGAGAGCCAATGATTTTAAAAGGTTTATTGGGACCTGTAAGATGGCTCAGTGGTTTAAGGTGATTTCCACCATGTCTGACAACCTCAGTTTGATCCCTAGAACCCACATGGTAGAAGGAGAGAGCTGACTCCCACATGCTGTCCTCTAAACTTCACATGTGTGCTATGGCACGCACACACACACACACACACACACACACACACACACACACACATACACACACACCACCTAAATGGATAAATTTAATGAATATTTTGAGGTATATCCATGTTCTGAAATTTAACTTAAGCACTAGTGGTGTTAACTCTTTCCAGGATGGCTTTGCAAGTAACTTGCCCGTTTTAAATTGGGTTGTTTTATCGAGTTAAGAGAGTTCTTTCTACATTTTAGACACTAGACCCTCTTCGGCTACATGGCCTGCAGATGTGTCTCATGCTGTTGTCTTTTCATTTTCTTGCTAGTGTCCTTTGAAGCACACATTTCTTTTTTTCAGTGAAACCCAACCTTTGCTTCTGTTTTCATACTGTACCAAGAGAATATTTCCCACCTCCAGTTTGGGAGCCCTGTCGTTTCAGGTCTCATAGTTTGAAGCTGAACCATTCTTTTCTTGTGTAGTAATAACAAATCAAGTATTCCTTTATTGAAATATCTGCATGTTGACTTCAGGATTAGTTTTCAGAGCAAAAGCTTATATTTCATTTTAAAGTCCAGTAGAAAAAAAATCTGAAGTGAATTGGGAGTAGACTATTATAAGTCATGAATACTAATGTTTATTATGACATTTGTGCCTGATAACATTCTGAATGAAATATACACAAGGCAGCATCCCATAGGTAACAGAAAAGACAAAAGTCAATCTATAATTTAAAAATTTGGAGAAGATGTATGAGGTACATTCTTATTCTAGTGACCTCTTGTTCTAAAAACACTTTCTGAATGAGGAATCCACAAGTAGAAGCAAAAATCACTTTTCCCATTGCCATCACACTGGAGAACAATTACTTGGACCGTTAATTGGTGATCTTTTTTTACACTCTGGGTCTAAGGAGGTATTTAAGTGAACCCCAAGGGGAAGCAATTGTCTTATGGATGGCCAGGAGCTTGCTGGACAAAGCAGAGTTTCCTGTAGCAACGTCCCTTTGGAGGATGATAGAAAACCAAGTGTGTAATGACCTTCACCAGGGTCTAGAGCAGAGTCCAGACCAAGAGGTGAGAAGTGGGTGCTGTTATGTTTCCACACTGCAGTGGAGCGAACAGCCACCACCAACACACACTCTTCAGAAGCATCTGAGTGAGAGCTATGGTCAACAGGAGCGGGACAGCGCAGGTCAGCCTGGGTAGTAGTAGTGCTCATGACCTGAGCCCAATCTTAGCATCTGAGCCACTCTTAGTTTATTTTTTTTTAATGGCCTGTTTGGGACAGGGATCCTAATGTGCTTTGCTGTGCATGGATTTTCAGTTGCTCCAGCTTCATTTCTTGAAAAGACTGTCTCTCTGCTAAGCTGTCCTGACACTCTCGCCCATAACTCGGTGGGTTTACTTCTGGACTCCCAGTTCCACTCACTGAGCTATGTATCTGTCCTCTTGTACTAACTGAGCATCGTCCCTGCCATTGCCAATAGAGGTGACCACTTTTTGTCGGGATTTGAATGCTTCTGAGTAAACGGAACTAATTGAAGTATTGCTAGACAATCAGTGAGTATACGGCTTTTAGACCCATCAGGATGACTCAGCAGGTAAGAGCACTCGCTGCCAAGCCTGAGGACTTTGAGTTTAACCCCCAGGAGTCACATGATACATCTGTCTGATCTCCATGTACATACCATGATCTCTCCTCTGTCTGTCTGTCTCTGTCTCTGTCTCTCTCTCTCTCCTCTGTGTGTGTGTGTGTGTGTGTGTGTGTGTGTGTGTGTATGATAAAGGTTTTTTTAAAAGAAAGCTTTGCTGTGGATTTATAAATGTTATGTATATTTAACATGTCTATCATTTAATATCTATCAGCTTTCAAAGATTTAAATGGCATCATGATTTATTTTCTATGTAAATAAGTATTTCCTTTAATCTCCAATTTTCTATTCTTTTTGCCATTTTTAAAAGTGTAACCTTCGCCGGGTGGTGGTGATGGCGCGCGCCTTTAATCCCAGCACTCGGGAGGCAGAGCAGGCGGATCTTTGTGAGTTCGAGGCCAGCTTGGTCTACAGAGCGAGATCCAGGAAAGGTGCAAAACTATACAGAGAAACCCTGTCTTGAAAAACCAAAAAAAAAAAAAAAAGTGTAACCTTCAAAGTGCCTTGGCTTCATGCCCACCCAGCATCTCCTGGACCCGCCCCTCCACAGCTGCTGGCTGATAGACAACTGGGCGCCCACTAGTGCACCCCAAGGCACCCGAAAGGAGGAGCTCAGATGCACTGCAAAGTGAGGGGAGCGCTGTAGGAATGGGAAAACTCCAGCTAGCTACTTCTGCAAAGAAAAACCAGGGGCCCCCACCCCGTGCTGCTGGAAGGATGCTTTCAACAGTGCTCACAGCCACTGTCCAATGCTCTCCTGACCAACCTCATGTGCCTTTGTAGGGAGCAGAGGAAATCCCCTGTGAAGTCTGGAGTGAATGTGTATTGTTGACATGGGTGCAGCCATGACAGAAACCAAGGCATTGGACCCACGGGGAGCTTGCAAGGCCATTTCCCCATAGGTGTCAGGCTCAAGAGTGATAGCAAATCTTTCCTCCGGAGTCAAGAGTGTGAGCAAGAGGCCAGTGTGTGCGAAAGTTAGCGGCGCAGTTTCTTCCTCCTGGATGTTTACCGACTGAGACGACTCACCTAGAGAGGCCTTCTAAAAGGACTAGCTAGTCTCCTCCCTGCTTTGTGCTGTACCTGATCACCATGCTGAGGTTCCAGGCTGCCCGTGGTAGCAGGAACCCTCCATCCAAGTGCACCACCCATATGGACCCCAGATTTTCTGTACATGTGTCTGCATGTCTGTCCTTTCTTCATGTCCTTGCTGCCCCAGTTAGGGTTCCAGCAAATTGCCTTCATCATCCCGGCTCCCTGTCTCATTCTTAGAGCCAGCAGGAAAGGTAGTGGTGGTGGTGGTGGTGGTGAACTCCTCATCCTCCCAAGGCCAAACCCAAGGAGAGCTGATGTCCTGTCCCCAACCACACTGATGCTCTACAGCTGTGAATCGGCAGGAATCTAGGGAAGAGAGATGGGATGGGGTTAATCCTGAGAGAAGAGGCAAACAGGGAGAAGCACAGGACACTAACTCATTAAAACCCACAAAACAGCAGCGAACCTCTCACATAGACAAGGAAGCAGAAGCCCAGAGAAGAGAGCTGACTGCTTTATGCAGCTAGTGAGCAGCAGAAACAGTGTTTACAACCAAACCTGACTAGAAATTTTTAGACCCCCAGGGACAGCTTGTGGAGACTCTAGACCAGGGTTCCAACCTGTGGCCCATGGGTCATGGGATAGCTGTGAATGAGGCCCAACACAAAAGTCGTAAATTTACTTAAAATAGTGTGGGATTTGTTTTTAGATTTTTTTGGGGGGTGGGGGGTAACTCAGTGGCATGGTTCTGGAGTAGGAACATCACATAAAATAAAAGCATATATGCTCCTGTAACCCACAGGCTATAATTGAACACCTTCCCATTTAATGTGTAGCTCAAGATAATTCTTCATCCGGTGTGGTTCAGAGAAGCCGAGGGACTGATGGACACCCATGCTAGATGTTTCTGATGCTCATGGCTGAGAAAGTAGCTTCTAACGACATCTAGTGGATAGAAAGAACCTGTTAATTTCCCTGCTATAGAGAGCATATAGCACCCCAGGTTCTCTGGTGCAGGGTGCAGAGTGTCTTCAGTGCAAATGTTAAGAGGCCCTGGTCTACACACACACACACACACACACACACACACACACACACACACACACACCTTGAGTGTTCTTTACGTCACCCTTTTCTGAACTTCTCTGGAGCCTCTGCCTCAGCTGCATACATGCAGCTGAGCCCAGCACTAGGGTCACCATCCAAGTTATAGACAGGTGGCACAGGTGGCCAAGGTCACCCATTGCCCAAGATGGCGCCTCTAGGTTTGCTCTCCCTTGCCCAACAGAGGGAGGAGGTCTGACTTGGAAAGAGGACACCTGCCAGCTCCTTGGCCCATTCCGACAGGGCAGCCAGGAAAGATTCAGCATAGCCAGTTTAGGGTAGATTCCAGGCCCAGCCACAAGATGGCAGCCCAACCCACCAGGAACACGGAGGCTCCTGACCTGGGAGAGCTACACAAACCCTGTGCCAATCTGGACAAAGGCCTGAGGGGCTGGACTTGGGCCAGTTCCCAAGCCCAGCAGGACGAGACCTAAGGCCTGCAAGTGCCAGGTGTGACAACATAGGTAGAACTTGGCTTCAGGTATCCTCTCATATTTTTTTTTTAACTCCCCCACCCAGCTCAGTTCATCCTTTGAGTCCAGCTATTCCCACAGGGGTCTTCCTGCATCCCAGGCCTCCTTCCTCTCCAGCCTGAAGAGACAAAT